>BHFT01000072.1:0-43741 GCA_004320025.1 Laticauda laticaudata | reverse complement strand
GGCAAACGTTCGATGAAGTCTCATTCATCATCTTCAGGCTTGTTTCTTCAGCTCTGTGCCTTCTCAGAGTAATGTTGCAGCTCGACAGCATGCTTCTTTGTCCTTTAACTGCTCGTGGGGGGTGTGCATTGATTGGGTGGGGGGGTTTTGCTGTGTTCTGATTGGTAAGGAGCGGAATTTTTGGCTGTGTTCTGATTGGCTGGGGGTGTGTTTCTGCTTAGGTGGGGGCGCTGCTGGTCTCAGGGTTAGTCTTAGTTGCTGGGGGGATTTGACGCTGGCTGAAACTGTGATCTTGTTGTGTTGGCTTCGGTGTTCGTGGTCGTGGCCACATCTTCCAATTGGTGGGTGTCAGTTTTGGCTTCTTGTACTGGGTACGGGGTTTGTCAGCGGTAGTGGGGCCAGCTGCAGTATGGCTCTGGTTCGTGGTCGTGGTCCTCCTCTCTGTGGTGGCGTGTGAGTCTTTTTTCTGCGTGGAAGTGTTGGTGGTAGCATCTTAGTGTGGCAATTGTGGGTGTGGGTCTGGTTGTCATTTTCAGTGTTAGGGTACTCATTTATTAAGAGGGCACGTTTCCACATGGTTGTTAGCGGTGAGGTATCATCTCGTTTATCTACATCGCTGTGTGGTGCTTTTCCTATTTCCTAATGGCTTCTCTGATTACTTCTGCTTGTGTGAAGTGGTTCGGTATTTGGCGATGGTTCTGGTAATTTTAAAGTCTAATTTTTCTTTAATGTCCTAGTGGCTTGGAGGTGTTGGCACAGAGGGAAGAGTCATTTTCTCTTGTTTTGATGAGTTCTTGTTTGTTCTTTCAAATGCAATGCACCTAATTCTTCCTGTTAGTTTTGTCCTACGTATGTGGTGGGGCAGGGCAGTGCAAGGGATTTCGTAATAACCTCCTTGGTTTTTTCTAACTTCGATTTTGGGTTGCTCTTTAGGGTTTCTTAAAAAAAGATGGTGGATATTTTTTCTGTTTGTGCAAGAATGCTGTTTTTCAATGGTGTGTTTTTTGGGAGGATCTTGCTGATTTGTCTTGTAGTGCCCTTAATAATGGGAGGAGGGCTCTTGCCATTCTCACTTGTTTACTCTGTCTTTGGCTTTTGGTTGGGGAGTTTCTCTTTTTGGGATTAGGATGGGGTAATCTTTTTTGGGGAATCCAATTGCTGTAAAGTACATTTATGAGAGTGTGTATTCGGTTTTTAAGTGTTAATTCATACGGCCTAAGCAATTTTGTTTTCCTGCGGAGATGATGTCCTTTGGCTTACGGAAATTTGTCATGTGCTGGGTGTTGGTGTGAAAGTGCATGTAGAAAGCGGTTTGATGTGTTTTTCTTCTGGGTAGGATGTGGTCCTAAAAAGAGGGCCTATGGATTTTGATTATAACTAAGAAACAATTTCCTAGGAAAGGAAGTTGATTGTAGGCTTCTTGCCTTCAAAGTAGGAATTGTATTGGGGGTAAGGCGTGTTGAGGTGATGGAGAAGTTGTTCAGATTTTTTCTTCCCGTAATGGCCAGATTATTGAAGGTGTCATCTACATATCGAGCCAGAGTTTTGGGGTTTTGTCGACCAATATTTTTCTAAACAAGCTGTGTTTCAAAGTTGTTCCATTTAGAGGTTTGCGATGGACAGGCGAGAAGGGGTGATCCCATGGGTTGCTCCTTTATTCTGTTTGTATTTTTGACCATAGTGCGTGAAGTATGTATTGGATAGCAAGTGGTTGGTAAGATCTAGGATGTACTTGGGGGGGTGTTGTATTTGTTTTGGATGGCTGTAAGGCTTACTTTTATAGGCCACATTGGGTGACCAGAGGGATATGACATCGAAGCTCACTAGTAGCACGCTGGGTTTAAGTTTTTTTCTTTTATGATCCTCAATGAACCTGGAAATGGTTTCTTAACCTGTGAAGTTGATGGATTCCTGCTATAGGTCTGTATTGTTTGGGCGGAAAAAATTTGGCCTAAAGTTTTGGTAGGAGGTGGAGCCATTGGCAGCGACTTTGGTGGTCCGTGGGGTACACTAAATGGAAAAACCAGGAAGCCAACATCCACACTCTTCCAGATGTCTTTGTATACCAAAATCCAAATGGCCCAAAGAAACACATACACCAGAAGGAAGAAACACATACAAACCGGGCTATCCTACTATGCACTCTACACCACCCAACCAGCACAGGAATCAAATTCCGTAGCCAAGACACTCATACCCACACAAAAATGCTAGCCGTGAACAACACTTAAAACACCGAACTACAACACATCCGAACTAAATGATTCTACAGCCAATGGAATCCCAAAAGGAAAACGAGATGTAGCCCACTAACAAATCCAAAAGGAACACCCCCAAAACAAAGCCAAGACCAGAGAACAAAGAATGGCAAGGCCCTACTCAACCATATATTCAATCAAGCACTACCGACAAAAAACCAGGCAAGATCCTCCAAAAAAACCAAACACCTAAAACCAGTCATCCGCAATCGAAATCATGAAAAGATAATCCCACCAATTCTGATAGAAAACCCGCTAAAGACGACAAATATCGAGTAGAAAACCCAAGGGAGTATACGAATCCCTGGCACTGCCTGACCCACACCATACATAGGGACATAACTAACAGAAGAATTAGTGGGGCACCGTCTGGGGATAAGACACGCAAAGAACTAATCAAAAGAGAAACACTTGACCTCTTCGCGGGGGGGGTGGTTTTTCTGTGTCCAACACTTCTCAAAGCCCAAAGGACAATGAAAACTTGGACTTTAAAAATTACCACAGAACCATCGCAAAAACCGAACACATTCAACAACATACGAATACACAGCAGAAGCCATAGAGAAGAACGCCCACACAGCATCGAGATAAAGCCGAGATGAATACGTCTGCCCAGCGCTACCCCATTTGGAAACCTGCCCTCATTAATAATGAGTTTCCTAAACAAGGAAAGAATGACACCGAAACCCACAAACCACCAAGTGGCAACACGAAGATGCTACGAACCACACGCCAGGCACACAGAGAAAGACAAGTGAAGACACAACGCACACAGAAGGAGAGAACACGGAGCCAGTGAAAACCAGAAGCACCATCCTGGTAGCTGCACAGCAACTACCCCACTTCAAACCCATCTGACCCAACAAGAAAGCAACCTGATCACCCTACCTGAAAGATTGTGCATGAAACACTGAACACGGAGCCAAAAACACAGAATCCAAGTTCATCAATCCAGCAACGGAAGGATCAACCGAACACAGCAGGACTCCCAACCTTGAGAGCGAGGCGACCCCCAGCAGCAAACAACCCAGCAATCAGAACAACGCCACCCTACCTAGCATCAGAACACAGCCAAACCCCCCACATGCATAGTCACACCCCCACTAGAGCAGTTAAAAGGAGAAGCAGCGCAAAGCCTTACATATACTCTGAGAAGCCACGAGAGCTGAAGGAACACAGCCTGAAAGATGATGGAATGAGATTCATCGAAACGTTGCCTAAGATACTTTATTCTAGCCGCGGGAGAAACCCGATAACCAAAGATCAATTATATTATATACTAATAATATAGTACTTATATATATAATATATATATATATATATATATATATATATTCTAATATGTAATTATATATATATATATTATATATATATATATATATATACTATATTGCGTCTGTGACATTTGAGAGTGTGCCAACTTTCTTTATTTCAGCACATGGTAGGGGTTCAGACAAAAATCTGAAACACTACCAAGTTTTGCGCTCCTGTGGAACAAAGAGTTAAATTTTGGAACAAAGTGGGGGTCTAACCACAGAACCAGAGCCTATTAGGTGGAAAATGGATGAGGTCTGGGGGGCGGCAGGGTACGGCTTAGACCAAGGAAGCAATGCCTTGGCAGCTCCGAAACCGACCTTTCTAGGCGCAACATGGATACAATACCCAAGAAATAGCGGCCAGTTTAAATTTGTGAAGGAAGCCTTGAGATGCGAAAATTTGTAAATAAGACGTTCCTAAATGGGGCTCAGAAAAGGGAGACCTGGATGTTAGAGTCTGCAGAACTTTTGGACGAGCGTCCCATTTGGTAGGGATAATTCCTGCTGGACTATGTACAGTAGTATCCACAGGGTTCATTAGCTGCCTTTTGAGGAGCCTTCGAAACCACGGGATGATGGGAGAATGGCCTTACGGACCCTGGGCCAATTTGTACCCAGCCAGAATAAAGACGTTGGGAACGGGACAAAGCTGCCACCTGCTGCGAGACGTGTTTGGGTGGCAGAGCCCCTCTGTCCATTCCACTTGGGAGAAATTCACAGGTAACATTGCTGATTAGAAACCCAATGGCCCAAGTATTACAATTAGTCTTAGTACACGCCTATAGTCTCAAAAAAGTCCTCCAAGTGCTCAATATATGCGATTAGTTGATGCTTTCTAGGACTGCCTGTTGTTTGCAATTACCTTAGGAAGGAAACTGTCCTTGGCCTTAAGAATCCCATTCAAATTGCCAAGATGGCCAGGCTGAGCAATTGAGACTCTGGCGATGATGAAGCAACAGCCCCCCTGGCCTGGGTGGAGGGCGAACGATCCCCTTTTGGACTGGGGTAATCCTTAACGTGTCGGTGCGCACTGATAGCGTTTCACACAAAAGATCCCGAGACCCAGGGACCAAATCCTGGCCCGAATGGGGTGCCCAAGGGGAGTAAGAATCTCCGTCTTTCTGCACAACATCTCCTGATTACAAGGCCGGAATGTCGCAAGTGAAGAGCAGACAATGGATTAAAGATACAGGAGACCTCCGGGTCCCTGGCTCCGAAGGATGTTTGATCCTGTCCACCCCTCTGCCGTGTGACGACCCTGGTGAAGTTCACCTGGGCAGTCGGGGGCTGTGTACTGGCAGAGCGCAAAGCAAGTTCACGGCCGGGTATTCTGAAATCTGCCCCAGCCCCTAATTAAATCTGGCATGGAGACCGCCATTTTGAGCTAATCGGCCTGTATGTTGTTGACCCCCCAAAATGTGTTCCACCGCCAGAAGGGGACACAGCACGGTGCCTCCTCCTATCCAAAGAACCTAACGCTTCATCTGGTCGCCTGGCTAAGATTCTTGGACCTGGTTCCGCTATTGGACGTAAGTTATGGTGGGGCCTTTTGGCGGGCCACATTGGTCCATCAGCTATTAGGACATGAGTCCCTGGCTACTGTGGTCCAAAACTGCAGAGGAGCCACAGGTGAACTGACCACTTGAGCTCCAAGCCAATAACCCTCACCCGTTAGGGCAGTGCCAAACACGTCCCCTGAACACACAGCACACAACTGGACCTGAACGGCATCTCGATTGTGTAGATGTCGACACACCCCACAACAAACAAGAACTGGCATCTGTTGGTGATAAACCCTGCGGCTGGACACTCCTTGATTATTTGACCCTGCTGATGGGCTTGGGGACTGCCACCATTTGAGATAGATCAGAATAACAAAAGAGGGTAAAGAGCCTTGATCGATGGAATGGCTCCTGCTCTACCTCTTGATGAGGCAGGAGAAACCACCATAATGACCGGCATGGAGTCGAGCCCATGGGACGAGGACATACAAGATAACCATCCTGCGCCAAGAGACTGCCGCAAGAGAGATAGAAAGACTATGCGTTGTCTGCAAAATCAGCTTTGTTTAAGGATTGGCAAACTCCTCAGTCAGTCTGCGAGACAAGAAAACTTCACAAGGAAACGTCCGCTCTATGACCATCCCCAGAATGGGAGCAAGACAGATAGTGGAAAGCAGATGGCTCTTCCTGATATTAATCAAAAATTGCACGCTGACTGCAGCACCTTGTAATCAGTAAAGTTGAAGGTCTTCCTGCCTGGTCCAGTGGAGGATCCGAGGATGATTAATAAATAATATTCACCCAGTAATACTGGACTCTCACTGGCGAGGGCTCGTATAAGCACAGAGCAGCCAATTATTTTTGCTAAGAGTACCCTGGGGCTTGAAGAAATCCCTGTATAATAACCCTGGAGCTGGAATGGCAGCGGCCGATATTGGTAATCGTCCGTTGTAAAGGATTGGGAAACAAGTTTGCAATGGTAAGGCCAAATTTGGGCATATGGAGGTTAGCTTTCGTCATGAGTCTATTGACATGGAGGAGTCACATACTTCCAATTCTACGCGGGAGAAAACCCGAATAACCAAAGATCCACATACAAATACTCGCGAAAACCTCAGTGGAATCGCTTTTTGTATCTTTCTAATCAGCCACACTAGGCAATGGACAGGTGGATTCGGTTCTGCATATCTTCAGCTTATGAGACTAGGGGTTACCCTGTGCCCAGTAGACTTACCGTTCACAAGGAGTGTAGCCACAACAGCATCTTGAGCTACACAGGCCTCTATAGAGGAGATGTGCTGGGCTACCACTTCGTCATCACCTTCCCCATGTATCCATCATTACCATCTAGACACTTTTGCTTCTGCGGATGCAGCCTTTGGCAGATGGGTGCTCCTGTCTCGGAGCAGATGGACTTGGACCAGACCTAACCCTTCCAGGGACACTCCGACTTTGATAAGTCCCTAACCTGGCCTCTCGTAGCAATCTAACACAGAAAGGGTGTTGGCCTACCTGAGACGCTCAATCTTCTTTGGACTGTGAGTGAGTCCAACCCCACCCTAGGGGTTGGATCCGATGTAAGAGGACTGTGAGAGAGTTCAACCCCACCCTAGGGAGGTCTGTTGATGGGAGGAAGGGCTATCTTATTTTTCACAGAAGACACGTCATGTCTGTCAAGATCACTTTGCTGAAAGCTGGGTAACCATGGCAACAGAGGCATCTAAATAGCTTTGCAGACTCAGTCCCAAGATGAAGGAGACAGAGTTTTCCCCTAACCTGTATTCTCTTGCAGTCCAACGAGAATGGGCGTCTCAGATAAGCCAACACCCTTTCTAATTTAAAAACTGTTGGGACTTCCGGTCACGGCGTGGTGTTGTAGGGGAACTCTCTCCTGCTTCCATGCATCATTTTTCTTTGCCTTTGGATAGCCATTCGTGGTGCAGTTAGATCCTGGAGGGATCACCAAAGTGAGTAGAGACTCTTGGAGCCCAGTCAGGAGTTGCGATCCTGAGGCAGTGAGGAAGAGAGCCCAAAGTCTGAGGTGAAAGAAGTCAGCCTGTGCAGGCAGATCCGAAGACACAACGAACTAGCAAAGAAAGGAAGCAGCGAGGAGATAGCAAGCTGAGATCGGGCAAACTATCGGTACGAGAAACATCTTTTGGATTATAACTGGCGTATCATTATAAGAAGAAGAACTGCTTGTATTACTAAAACCCAGAGTAAAAGGGGTGAAGGTGGAAAGTGGCGGTAGCAATCTAGTTTTCTACCCCCAATGCTGGGAGATAGTGGAAATACAACTTTAAAAAAGAAAATCAAGAAGGAGAGACAAGGGGATATTACTGGAAGAAGCCCTCTGTCGTGAACTGCTTGAAGCGAAACTATTGAATCTATTCCGCTTGAGAAAGGGGACTTGGACAGAACTTTTAAGAAAGCTTTGAGGAGTGACGGTGCAGACTTTGGAGGCAGCCATTGAAAGTAGCAGACCTCGGTAAATTGTATCAATGTAACTGGAGTGATTAGTAGAACTGAGAACGGAATGAAATTGAAACAAAGTAAGCTGGATAAATATTTTTTATTTTGGCTGTCTCTACTACTGTATTTAAAATTTGAATAGAGTCAGCTATTTATGTATTTAGGTATTCATTATTATTTAATAATAAGATATTAAAGTGATAGTAAGATATTAAGAGATTCTATACCCCCCCCTTTTGAATTCACTGGGCTTGGATAGTTTTATTCCATATATATCTATTTTATATACTTAATATATCTATATATACTTAAATAATAATAAACTAATACTGATTGGTTATTCTATATAGAATTGCCCTGGAAAGTGATATTTATTAACCTTATAATTTAATTTCTTTGTAATTTCTCTGTTTTGGATGCTCCCCCCTCCCTTTCCCTTTCTTATATATAGCTGATTTAATGTAGATTAATTAATTTAGTACATTGATTAGTACAGTGACAACATAAACAATTGTTCTTTCTTTTCCTCTCTTTTGGTTGGATATTGTGGTCTATTAAGAGTTAAGTGTTAACTTAAATTTTGAATTGTATACTTTATTTAGAAAAGCAATGGACAAAATATTATAACAAATTCAAATATTTATAGTGGACAGTTATTAAGATCTATTAAGTCCTTACTTTATTCTTAACTGAGAAGTTAGTTTAATAACGATTGATAAGGTTTTGAATGTTTGAGTACATAGTTGATTAACTGGCAATAAGCTTTAAAACAAACAGGGACTGGAAATTAACTTAATCATTCAATAATAAGAATTTCAGATTTATTAATAAGGGAAATCAAAAGCATAAAATATTGATAAAGTTGATTGTAGTTGGTAACACGATCTGGGATAATATAACTAGAATAGTGGATGAACAGTATAGAATTATTAAAGGTATGGTGAGCAATACCACCACCATTACAAAGACTGGGAGAAAATCTGTACCATCAGTAGCATTACCTAGCCCTGCACCAGTGACACAACAAACAATTAAAGGGATGTTGGCCCCAGAGAAATCAAATACTTCAACTGGCACTCAGTCGCTTTAAGCTACCCTGTTGGCAATTCAAGGAATGATGTTGGCACTCCAGGAGTTGATGTCAAAAAATCACACTGAAAAGTAGGGCCAACAGAGAAACAATGAAAACAGAATTGAAAGATGAAATAAGGGAAATGAAAATTGAAATCAGGAACCTGGATGGAAAAATAGGCTAGATTCAGGAATCCATCAATTTAAATGAAGAAAAGATTAGAATAATTGAACAAGCGAATCAAACGGAGAAGAAACTAGAACATACAGATCAAAAAGTCACAGACCAGAACAAAGAGACGGAAGAGACTTTAATCCACCTCCAGATGGACAGATCCTCCTATTAAGATTTCAAAATGTGGAGGAAGATAGAGAAGAAGCCGAGCATTGACAATGGCCGAAATACTAGCGGAACTCTTACAAAGAGATAAAAATGTGATAGTAAACGAATTGGATGACGTGTATAGAGTTCACACAAGTTACGCGAGGAGGCACAGACTCCCCCGGGAAGTTCATATCAGGTTCACTAGGAGGTGACTTAAGGATATGATCTACAGGATCTCAAGAGAAGAAACAATGAAATATAAAGAAGTAATTGTGCTGAAGCAGGTGCCAAGAAGAGTCAGTGAGCAGAGGAAAGATTACAGGTTCCCCACTAATTGTCTCAATAAAAACTGTGTTTTCAGGTAACCTTTTCTTATTATCTTGCAAACCTCTCTCCTGGCTGCCTGCTGAAAAATGCAGTTTCAGCCTGGTAGAATGAACATTAGGACAGGTAAAGTTATTGTACCCTGCCTCCAGAATTCACCTCAGCTGCTATAGTAAATATCAGATCAAGATTGTGCTCCCCTTGGTAAGGTAAGGCTGATATCATCTGGGATAAGTCCACAGTTATCAGCGATATTAAACCATTGTGACCCTGTATTTAGACAATGTCACTAGTTTGTCCTAAGTTCCTAACCGAAGCAAGGTTCTTTTGGGAGGTGAGGGATGTGCTACTTAGTGAAAAAAATGTTGGCAGTATCAATGTAGATACACAAAATGAATTGAAAGAATTTCCCCCAAGTAAGCAAATTGCCCTTATTTTGAGTGGAGGAGGAAATGTTCTTTTAACAAAAAAGGACTGATTTGAAAAAAAAGGCATCAAGAAAATGGAGCAATTCATTCTCTTTCTAATCCATTCTTTAACCTGAACACCACATTGGAAGTATACATAAATACTATAACAATAAATATGTAACATCTAATTTAGTCTATGGAGATTGTCTTAGAGTGAAGTAGGTGAGGAGATAATTAGCAAAGGCCACTGATAGTCTAGCAGACAAACCACTGCAGCATTGTATCTATGCAACAGTAAAAGGTTTTTATTTGGACTCAATAAAAAGATAAAGCAAATAGGTTTACTCAGCCAAAATGAACATTGGAAGTTGATAAACATTACTAAAATCAAATATTACAATACAATGAAATGACTCCAAAAAGCATTTTAAGTACAGGTAATCCCCAGATATTACGAGCGGTCCCTTAGTGAATGTTTGAAGTTATGCGATAAATGCCCCTGAGCGTTTATGAACAAGCCCCAAAATTATGAATATTGTAGAATTTCAGCAGTTGTTTGCTCGTATGAATGACCACAGATGCTCTACAACATTCACCCTGCCTATTCCCCCCTGCCCCCTGCCAGGTCTTCACAGGCACTTTGGGCCAGGTCTTCACAGGCACTTTGCCTGGAAGACTCACTGTTTTGATCTAGACATCACGAAACAGACTCCTTGTCCCAAGAAAACCCCTTTTTATTAGGCTAATGTGAACTCCTATCATTCACATACAGCAGAGTCCCAACAAATAGTTTTTCATGGGTGAATTAACAACCTCAGACCTTATCAGGCTTGGTGAATTGCCAGACCAATAGCTTCCAAGTACAACACTACAAGAAAATACTTGGCAAGGAGTCTCTGAGAGTCATGAACAAATCTTCACATTAATTAAACAAACTAATTGTCTCCTGCAAACACCACTCCCCTTTCGCTCCTCTTTATTCCCTATAGGAGGGGCCATTCACTGTCTACCTGTGCCTTTACTCCTGAGTGACCCTTGTTCCTTAACTGTTCCCTTCTCCTGGCAACTCTGCGCATGCACACATTGGGAACAGGCTCTAACTGTTCTTCTGCCTTGCTGATCTCTGACTCCGAAGGCAGCTGATAACTGTCAGACGGCCCTGGCCCTAGCTCTGTCTCTGATGCAGAGCATTCATCAGAGCTTCCCCAGACTCCAGGACTGGTCCATGTTCCTCCCCAACCTCCTCACTGTCTGAGTCTGCCACCAGCTCTGCTGACCGCTGGAGAGCCACAGTACTTACCTTGCAAAGGTCTCCTCTCTTGTGGTTTCTTTGCCAGCCACATTGCTTCAGGCTTTTGGTGCATTCGCAAAGAACAGGCCTAACATACCATGATATTGTGCTACTGATCTTGCATGATCTCATACTTTAAGCCTCTATTCTCTGTAATTTGAGGCCTGGACGTTTGCAAAGGGAGGACAGGCTTCAGTCATTCAGGCTTTCCCTCCGTTTGCCGTTTCCTTGAAGCTGCAGGGAGATTGTGTTTCTGTAGGCTTTGGCAGCCCTTTGCAAAAAGCCTTTGTTTGCACCAGTGGAGCTTGGGAGGGGTGGCATCTCCTTCTGAAGCTCTGTTACTACCAGCAAAGGCTTTTGAAAACTGCTGCCAAAACCTATAGGGATGCAATCCTCAAGTGCTTTTCCAATGAGGAAGGAGGCCCAGAGGGCCGCACATGGCCCTCTGGGCCTCCTTTCTCGCTGGATATCTGCTTGACAAGGCCTCTGGTGACAAAAATGGAGGCCCAGAAGGCTGCTTGCTGTCAAGCCCTTTGCTGATCAGAAAGGAAGAAGCAGGCAAAAGAAACAGGCTGAAGAGGAGATAGATCTTCATAAGATAAGTCATCTGGCACGGCAAGATGGGGGGGACACCAATTGTGGGGACCCCAGGGGAGGAGGGAGAATAAGGTGAGTTGGGGAGGTCTTGGGTGGTCTTGGGTGTGGTCAGGTACGATATTCGTTCCCACGAATCCTTGGGTTACAAATGGAATTAGCATGCTCCATTACATTCGTAACTCGAAGACTACCTGTAGTAGCTGAAGGAAATACTTGAATTTGAATCTGCAACAATAGGAAACGATAGGATTTGTACGCTTCTCTTCATCCAAGTACTTATCTGGTGCTACTCATCACTCAATTTGATAATAATTCACATTAAAAAATAATGTTCCCGGAATAAAGGGTTGATTGCTTATTCAGATGAAACTTAAACTATTTGTGAGACTATTAAGTCCAGGAATAAATTTTGGTTTTTTGTTTTAGTTTTTTGTAAAAGCAGCACTGTGTCCAGTGGTCCCTCAGAGCAAACATTTCATCTATAACTTGCTGTCTAATCAGCCTTTTATAACCACTTATCTTTTATTGTATGTAGCATAGCCTTCTCTAAACTGGTTTAGAGATAAACTATGTATAGACAACCATTTGTCCAGAATGATATGTCTTCTACCCTGGGCAGAGGATTGGACTAGAAACTCCAAGATCCCTTCCAATTCTATGATTGTATAAACTCAGATTCAGAATAGTTTTCACTGTACCATTTGCCCCTTAAATGCTTGTTGCTTTGCTCTAAAACTCCTCCCAACTTTAACAAGTAGTTATTGCAACCGAACTGGTTCCTCCTGTTGAACTAGCCCAGAAAGGATCATTCAAAAGATAACACAATCTCACAGCAGGTAAAACAGGACAGAATAACTAAAACATTTCTACATGGGAGAGTAGTATTTCAATTGCAGTGTAGGACAGAATATCTGAAGTGTATATTTTAATTTGGGGAGGGAGAACCCAAAACCAGTTGTTCCATTAAAAAATGGGTCATGCCTAGAAATTTGTGCAATGGTAACTGATCTTTTCTACTTATAGAAGAATCCACAGTATATACTGTAATATACATTATGTGAATTATGCAGTAATAGCTCATTTGAGCTACTACATTATAGCTCTCATATATTATACACACATATTATGTATATCATATATTAACAAATGTATGGAGGAAACATACTATAGTAGTAATGGGAGACTTTTATCTATCCTGATATCAACTGGGAGACAAACTGCAGCAAGTGTGAAATTGAACAGATTCCTAACCAAGCTAGCTGACAACTTTGTCATCCAAAAGATAGAGGAGGGGAGGGAACTAGATGAAAAGCTACAGTATACTGGACCTAATTCTTACTAACAGAGAAAAAATGACGGGGTTAAACTTGCCCGAACTTTGAACAAGAGTGACCACACCATATTGGAATTCAATATAATGCAAACACAAGCAATAGAACATAATCCAACCAGTGTCTTAAACTTTAAAAGAGCTAATTGAACAAACTCAGAGAGAGACTAGGAAAGATTCCATGGATTAAACAAGCAGTGTGGTAAACTCTGAAAAATATGATCATAAAACCCCAGTTAAGGACAATACCTCTGAAAAAGAAATCCAAGAAGAAACCAGTATGATTGCACAAAGATCTCTCTGATAAACTAAAAGATAAAAAGGATAAGTACAAAAAATGGAAATGAAAGAGGCACGCAGAACTAAGGTAGCATATCACCAGATAGTCCAAATCTGCAAAGGTGTAGTAAAGAAAGCAAAGGCTTAGAATGAGCAAAGACTTGCAACAGAAGTCAGAAATAATTTTTACAATAAATTTTAAAACAAGTTTCTTTCAATTTATAAATAACAAAAAGTCAAGCAAACAGTCAGTCCCCTAAGGAGAGAAGATTGCAGGAAGTAACAGGTAGTAGAGAGAAACAGAGCTGCTTAACTTTGTATCAGTCTTCACACAAAAAGAAACTCTAGCCCAACCTACCAAAAACATTACTATAAAAGACAGGCTCGAAGTAAAAATGAAAATAAGCAATAAAATGGTAAGAGAACACCTGTCTGATCTTGATGAATATGAATCACCAAGACCTGACAGATTACATCCCGGAGTTCTGAAGGAGCTGGTAGATTTATCTCAAAACCATTGCGTATATCTTAAAAATTCTGGAACACCGGGCAACTACCTGAGGATTGGAAAAGAGCTGGTATGGTGCCCATCTTCAAAAAAGGGAAAAAACAGACCCAGGAAACTAAAAACCAATAAGCTCAACATTAATACCTGGGGAAATCCTGGAATAGATAATAAAAAATAAATCTGTGAATATCTAGAAACAAAAGTTATAACTAGAAGCCATCTGCACGTTGACGCAGTGGTTAGAATGCAATATTGCAGACTAATTCTGCTGACTGCCAACTGCCAGCAGTTTGGTAGTTTGAATCTCACTGGCTCAAGTTTGATTCAGCCTTCCATCCATCCAAGGTCGGTAAAATGAGGACCCAGATTGTTGAGGACAATATGTTGATGCTGCAAACCACTTAGAGAAGCCTGTGAAACACTGTCAAGCAGTGTATAAGTAAGTTATGTTGCTATTACTATTTCATTCTTTGACTAAGTGACTACATTAGTAGACCAGCTAAATGCTGTGGACGTAGTATATCTAGTAAGCATTTGACAAAGTTGACCACATCTTATTTCTTAGTAAGCTAGAAAAATGTGGGATAGACAGCATCCCTATCAGACACTGGCTGACAGACCATACTCAATGAGTAGTTCTTAATGGTACTACATTTAAATGGAAGGAAGGAAGCAGTGGGGTACCATAAGGTTCCATCTTCAGCCCAGTACTCTTCAATATCTTCATAAATGACTTAGAGAATGAATAAAGGAAGAGAAGGGGAACTCATCAAATTTGCAGAAGACACTAAGCTGGCAGGAATAGCCAACATCCCAGCAGACAAGGATCCAAAAAGAACAACAGACTTGAACAGTGAGCCCTAACCAACAAATTTAATGTAGAGAAAAGCAAGGTTTTACACTTAGACAGGAAAAACTGAAGGTACAAGTACAAATTATGCAAAATGTGGTTCAAAAACAGTAATTCTGAATGACCTTGGAATCTTGGGGAACGATCACATAAACATGAGCAAGCAGTGTGCAGCAGCAACCTAAAAAGCTAATACAATCCTTGGTTGTATAAACTCAGGCATAGAATCAAAATCATGTCAAGTATTAGTAAAGCTATATAAGACCATACCTGGAATACTGCATCCAATTTTGGTTATCACATTACAAAAAAAGATGTTGAGACTTTGGAAAAAGTGCAGAGAAGAGCAGCTAAGATGACTAAAGGCCTGGAGATCAAAAACATATAAAGAATGGTTGCAGGAGAACTGGGCAGGGCTAGTTTAGAGAAAAGAAAGACTAGGGATGACATGTTAGCAGTATTCCAGTATTTGAGGCGATGCCACAAAGAAGAAGGGGTCAACTTATTTTCCAAAGCACCAGGAAGCAAGACAAGAAACAGTACATGGAAACTAATCAAGCAGGGAAGCAATCTGGAACTAAGGAGAAACTTCCTAACAGTGGAACAGCTTGCCTTCAGAACTTGTGGGTGCTCCATCACTGGAGGTTTTTAAGAAGAAACTGGACAGTCACTTGTCTGAAATGGTATAGAGTCTCCTGCTTGAGCAGAGGGGGCTGGTTGAACCAGAAAACCTCCAAGGCCCCTTCCAGCTCTATTGTTATTTTGTGAAAGTATGCCTTTAAATGGAGGATTAGAACACCCCACGTGATAGAATTTCACATTCTAATGTCAAGCTGAGATCTCAAAATGAATAGATTGCTTTTTGTATCTAAATACAAAGTCTTAACTTGGGGGCAAATCTATTAGAACAGAGGTCCCCAGTCCGTGGACCGACACCAGTCTGCAGCATGCCAGAAATCGGGCAATGCAAACAAGTGAAGTCCCATCCGTGGGATGCAGGCAGCACAAAAAGCCATGTTCCATCTGGTCCCTGGTGCCCAAAAGGTTGGGGAAACATAGAATAATAAAGTTGAAAGGGACCTCAGGGGTCTTCCTGTGCAACCCCCTGCTTGAGCAGGAGATCCTATATCACTGGTGTCAAACTATCATGTCGTGTGATAGATCACAATGTTTTTTGCCTTTGTGCTGCTGGCGGGGGGGCATAGCCTGCATGTGATACATCTGGCCTGAGGGCCGCCAGTTTGATACCCCTGCCCAATATCATTTCAGACAAATGTTGTCCAGTCTTTTTTTGAAAACCTTCAGTGATGGAGCACCCACAACTTCTGATGCCAAGTTATTCCATTAGTTAATTGCTCTCACTGTTAAGGAAATTTATCCTTAGTTCTAGGTTGCTTCTCTCCTTGGTTAAATTTCCAACCATTGTTTCTTCTCTTGCCTGTTAGTGCTTTGGAAAATAGTTTTATCTCTTCATCTTTGCAGGCACCCTTCAAATATTGGAACAGGGCTATCATTACTTTGCAGTGAAACAGGAAAAAGACAATCAAGTAATTATATTTTGATTCTTCAAACTTGAATTCTGATGCTGATCCAGGATGGTGTACTATAATAAGAAGTAAAGCTGAATTAACTTTGACTCAAGATCTAGCAAGTGGTGTTGCCTGAATAGACTATTCCTCCAACATGAAAGACTGAATGGAGAGAGGGCACCTATAAAATTAGAGAGCAGGAAGGAGGGATTTCTTTTCCCCAATTAAGATACCAGTGAGAATAGTAGTTTGGGGGGGAAGACAGATTTTGAATGTTGTATGAATAAAAAGAATAAATAGAACAAGGATCATCAGGACTTGGTTGGTAAATAGATAAGTATAGAGAATAAGGAAGATGACTGTAACAGATATGTGAACTGTGTTACCATTGAGTAGAGGCAAAACATTTTGGTCCATAACAAGTAGAAAATATGTACAAGAGGTTCAGACATTTCCATAATTCACATGAGTATAAGATGTGGAAGTACAGCACAATCTTTCTTACAAGAGGCTTTATTATAACTATACTCAATAAAAGTAGAGTTAGCCTTGCTGTGAAGTTGATTCCTGATCTGGTCTATCTGATAGGGCTGAAGGTTGGTGATGTTTGGGAAGAGTGATTTAGCAAATTACAAGATGTAAAATAAAAAAAGACAAATAATATGATTATGGGCTCTTGCAGGATGGCAGGGAAAGGCTTTGTTTAGCTTAGCCTACTGCAGACCTGGCCATTTTATGCCCTGTGGGCCATATCCATCCCTTTGGCTGTCTGTGACAGGCCCATGGCAGCAGCAGGGGGTGGGGTGGCTGGTAGTGTCACTGGGAGGATCAAGTGGTGGCGGGGCAGGGTGAGGGGCAACAACCCACCACAACAATCCCAGTTTCTCCCGTGAGAAAATTAATTGCCCACCCCTGGATTAGTGTAATAGGCTGGCCTTTCTGGACCAGCGTTTAAACTGCTTCAGTGGGCTTTATGCAGGCTGTATTTGAAAACAAATGGAAGCTTCTATTATACAGAATGTAGTGGCAAAGTTGCACTAGTTACAATGTGCTTCCAGACCCATTCTATTGTGCTCATTCTTATTTCACAGCATGGCACCAAGTTACCTTAGGGACCATCTCTTTCAAAATGATATTACTCATCTGATGAGCTGGTCCACAAAAGATGGAAAGGCACAGTTTAGGCCCAAGAGCAGAATTTTCCTGTGATAGTGCATCCAGGTTATGTGCATCAATAAATGTTACTCTGTGATCTTAGGGGTAATTGGCCTCCAGAAGTGTGTTACACCCCCTTCCAGCTAATTTTTGCAAAGTTATCAAGCCTTGTTATAAATATTCTATATATGATTTTTAAATGACACATGCATGACTTTTAGATGTAGTAATTGAGTTTATGGCTTTTGTCTTCTTATATTTTAAACAGCTCAGAATCTTTCTGATATGGCCTGTATACAAATTTGTATAAATAAATAAACTGGAAAAATCTGTTTTATGCTGCTGGACTGAAATAGTACATCAACTTTGTAGAAGGTAATCTTCAAAAAGATATTAACAGAACATTTGTACACAGAGTTCTCAGTTAAATAATCTTTAGAATTAGACCAGACATGACAATGTAAACATCATTGTCATTGTATTGCTTCTAAAAGTATACAGGTAACACTTGAAAAATTAGAATATCGTGCAAAAGTTCATTTATTTCAGAATTGCAACATAAAAGGTGAACCTAATATATGAGACAGACTCATTACATGCAAAGCAAGATAGTTCAAGCTGTGATGTGTCATAATTTGAGATGGAATTATGGCTTACAGCTCCATGAAAACCCCAAATCCACAATCTCAGAAAAGTAGAATATGTGAAAAAGGTCAATATTCTAGACTCAAAGTATCCCCACTCTTAATCAGCTAATTAAAGCCATTAACACACTGCAAAGGGGTTCCTGAGACTTTTAAATGGTCTCTCAGTCTGATTCTGTAGAATCACAATCAATGGGAAAGATACTACCTGACAGTTGGGCAGAAAAACCGATCATTACACCCTCCACATGGAGGGAAAGCCTCAAAAGGCTAATTGCAAAAAAAGTATGGATATCCCAAATGCTGTATAGAAAGCACATTAATAGAAAGTTATGTTGGGAAGGGGAAGTGTGAAAAGAAATAAAGGTGCACAAGCAGCAGATATGACCGCAGCCTGGAGAGATTGTCAGGAAAGGGCCATTCAAAAGTGTTGGGACTTTCACAAGGAGCGGACTGAGGCTGGAGTCAGTGCATCAAGAGCCACCACACATAGACGGAATCTGACATGGGTTCAAATGCGAATTTTTCTTTGCCAAGTCGCTCCTAACAACAAACAACATCAGAAAGCGCCCTACCTCGGGCTAAAGAAAAACAGACCTGTCTGTTGCTATGTGGTCCAAAGTCCTCTTTTTCTGATGACAACAACTTTTGCATCTCAGTTGGAAACCAAAGACCCAGAGTCTGCGAAGTAAGAATGGGCGAGAGGCACACACTGCAGATGCCTTGAAGTTCCAGTGTGAAGTTTTCCACAATCTGTGTTGATTTGGGCCACGTCATCTGCTGGTTTCCACTATGCCGTCATTTAAATCCAAGGTCAACAACAGCCATCCACCAGAGATTTTGGAGCCTTCATCTGCCTTCCGCAGATGAACTTTATAGGGATGCTGACTTCATTTTCCTTGATTGGCCAGCAAACTCGCCTGACCTGAATCCCACAGAGAATCTTGCCAAGAGTAAGATGAGAGACATGAGATCGAACAATGCAGAAGATCTGAAGGCCGCTATTGAAGCATCCTGGTCTTCCATAACACCCAGCAGTGCCACAGGCTGATGGCTTCCATGCCATGCCTCATTGAGGCAGTCGTTGCTGCAAAAGGGGCCCAAACCAAGTCCTAAGTACATATGTATGTTTATACTTTTCAGAGGTCCAATATTGTTCTGTGTACAATCCTTGTTTTATTGATTGTATGTAATATTCTAATTTTCTGAGATTTGTGGATTTGAGGTTTTCATGAGCTATAAGCCATCATCATCACAATTATGACAACTCACAGCTTGAACTATCTTGCTTTGCATGTAACGAGTCTATCTCCTATATTAGTTTCACCTTTTAAGTTACATTACTGAAATAAATGAACTTTTGCACGATATTCTAACTTTTTGAGTTTCATCTGTAATTTCTAACGTATTCACCATTTGCTACAGTGAGGCTAGATTAAATAATCATTGTTTCCACAGGAATTATTTATGAAATTCAAATTGTTAGAAATATTTGCTCTAGAAATAAAGAAAACACAACAAGCTGATTAAGAACTCCTCTCACATATTTAAAGGCATCTTCTACATGTTTCCATCCAATATGGTCCTGAACCAATTGGGACCATAATACTTGTTGATATTGTTGATCCATTTTGTTTTAGGTCTCTTTCGTGGTTGCTTTTTATTAAGTAGGATCCATTTTGTGATTGCCTTGGTCCAATTTTTTTATTTCAACATAAATTTTAATCATTATAAATCAAATAATAATTAAAAACATCTAGACCAGAGGTGTCAAACTCAAAGCCTGCGGGAAGAAGGAAGGAAGATTCTAGGCTTAGGCAACTTTGAACTTCGCCAACTAAGATTGGATTTAAGCATAGTACATAGAATCATATGTTACAATGTCTTACCAGTTAATGAATATTTCAGCTTTATCCACAACACAAGAGCACACANTTTCAGCAACAGAGTGGTCAATGTCTGGAACTCACTACCTGATTCTGTTGTCACCTGCTCAAACCCCCACTCCTTTTCCCTCAAACTAACCTCTATTGACCTCACCCCATTCCTAAAAGGTTTGTAAGGGGCGTGCATACCATCCCTGTCCTGTTGTCCCCAATTATTAGTTCCTATTTCTTATATTTATACTTAGGTTTATTTTTATTTGTATCATAATGTAAGATTTGACTAAATAGATAAAGATTATAATGAGAGTAAGGGAGGGTCTCAGGGAAGTCCTGTCTTAGCACTTGGCCACCACAGATGCCCCCAACATGAGTCCCATGTCATGCCCACCATGGCCACCCCCACCCCTCCAAGGTCAAACCTGATGCAGCCCTCAATGAAATTGAGTTTGACACCCTTGATCTAACTATATCTGTGTGTATACACACACAAACACACATACATAATATGTTTTTAATTGTTGATTATCTGGTTTTTAATGATTAAAATTTATGCTTCAAGAAAACGGAAAGAAGTGTACATTTTTAATTTCTTACATTTTGCAGTGATTTCTGTTTTATTTATGCTATTAATCTTTCAAAAGTGATTCACAATTTAGTGCTGGCTATCAGCCAGTCTGCAGATAAAAGAGTTCCAGCTGGCTATTCATCTTGTTCTACACCAGCAAAGGAACTGCAATGAAAGCATCGCTTTTGGCAGTACACAGCAGTTCTCTAGCAGAGGTACATATAAATATTTTTCTGTTCCTAGATGTTAAGGAACAAATGATAGCGCATCCAGGTGGTATGCATTGGTAAGTTCTGGTCTTTCTCAGCTTCTCTCTTACTCAATTGTACTTTAGCCTTAAGAACAGTGCCTACCAACACAAGGTCTTATTTTTTTTCATAGTGCTTGAACCAATATCTTTTTACACTCCTGGCAGTCTTCATATTTAATTGTGCAATCTGAACGTATTCTTACAATCACTGTTAATTTAAATATATTTTCATAATATATGAAATAACAAACTTAATACACTCAGTTTTCTTTAACAAGCAAAAGCTGTCCTTTTGCTTTAAATCACCCTGATTACTTTCACTATAAGACAAGACACACTGTTAACAAGCAGTAATACACTGGTTTTGTGGCTTTAAACCAAGTAATAATCGAAGGTCATGGAGTGTTTGCTGATTGCAATTCTGTGTACTGTTATAGTCTGTAAGCCAGATTGGCAGTGCAAAGAAGAAAAAAGCACCTCTGTTTTTCTAAGGGTAGATATAGATTGGTTTGATAATTGCTGGCGGAGTGTGAGTTGAAGCACATAGGAGTGAAATAATTTATTGAAGTTATGTAAGAACAAATGGAGTTATTCATCTGTGAAGGAATATATATTTTAGTGACTAATATTATTTTAGAAATAATTCAGAGGACTATATTATGCATACATTGTTATTCTAAATCAACACTTTTTTCTTCTTGTCAATTTTTACTGACAAGCAGTTGCTTGAAATTATTGGAAAAGGAAACTGCCACAAACAATCTCTCTAACTTAAGATTTGTCCAAAACCTAAATTGGAGCCATTGTCATACTGAGGATTCAATTTTGGATTCTCCATGCATGTTAAGATTTTATAGCAATTATATCTATAAAATAAAGCATTAATAAATGGTATTCCCAATATCAAATTTGAAGTGGTACAGACTTCTAGGAAATTCAGAATTCTGCCATCATACTTGTACATAATTTAAAGTAACAAAATTCAATGTCAGTTTTGAACATTATGAATATCAACATATTCTGAACATTTTTCTTGGTTTCTATTAAAGAGAATGAAAAAAAAACCATAGCAATGCTATCTTTCTTCCAACTGCAGAATGTAAAGTAGAGATACGTAAAATGGTTTTTGCTTGAACAAATCCATGAAAGAATCAAAATACAGTAATTCCAAGCAAAGGAGAGTGGAAATACAGGAAATAGTATGAAGGGTTTCTTTGGCAATTCTAAGATTGCAAAGAGACAGAAAAACACTGGTAAAAATTTGGGGCAGACAGAACGGCAGGACATGTGGACTGCCTGATGACTGTGGCTGAGGTAGGTGGAGGGAAGGGAAGACACTAAGAAGATCTAGGATGAGCAGGGCAGTGAAACAAGGTGACACTCGACCTGCTAAAGTCATAGAGTAGGGTTGTCAAACTCACTTTCATTGAGGGCTGCATCGGTTGTGTTTGAACTCAAGGGGGCAGGTGGGGCATGGCCAGCTTGACATCACTTGTGTTGGGGGTACCTGTGATGGCCTGAGTGCTCCGCTAGTGAAAATGGACTCCTGAGCTCCATTTTCAGCTGTGCCAGCCTCCGGCAACCCTCTGCCAGTGGAAACAGTGAGTTTTGTTTTTGCTGGCAAAGGCACGACGGGCCGGTCCTTCATTATTTCCAGGGCAGTCCCACGGGCCACATCTAAGCACCCCAACGGGTTCGGATTTGGCCCATGGGCCTTGAGTTTGACACCCCTGTCATAGAGGAACAGATGTGTAGGTCAATGCAGAGGACACAGCAGCAGCACCAATAGCATTACATATATCTTATGTTTTGAAAGAAGGAAAAAGATGGAATGATGTTCACCAGCTTTGCCCTGCTCACCCTCTATTCACTCTGGGATTCCTGCAGCCTTGTTGCAACTGAAATATGGAACACCACATGTTATGGCTTTTGCTTCTGCCAAAAATTCAGCTGATTTGGAACAGTTAATAGAACATCTGGAGCCTGATGTTTTTGTTCTCAGTTTAAAACAAAACACCTTTCCACTCTTGTATACTGCTTATGTGTGGCATAGGATTGACACTGCAAACTCAGATTCAAGTTCATAGAAGCGCATTAGATGGCCTTTTGCCAGTCTCCCCCTGTAATCTCTCCCCCTCCCCCAACTTACCTCACAGACTAGCGCTACTCTAAAGAAGTGGGATATAAGCAAAGAAAAGAAATAGATGATCCCTGACCATAGCATTGGTCCCAGCCCAGAACCAGATTGCCATTAAACCCAACCCATGTCAATCACCTCTGAACACGGAGATCAGATTCTTGCACTTTTAGTCCTGGTCAATCTGGTACGGAAAAACCACCAAGTGTGAACTGGTCAGGAATCAGACAACAGCCACCAGTCTGACTATCCATTCGTAATTATTTGTCTTTAGTACTGTAGTCCCAAAAGGCATCCACATTATCAACTCAACAAAATTTGAAAGCAATGTGAGGGACAGCAAGAGCACAAGGGTGAGACAAGGATTCTCATTACCAGGGCAGAAGAGATCAGAGGGAGGGTACACATCTCATTAAAATAGTCAGAAAGGCACTTATTTAGTCTCTCACTGAAGAGAAAAATAACTTACTAAACCAAAAGGGGTCACTAAATGCAGTAGTGTTGTCTATCACAGGGAAAATACTACTTTATGTTCCAGGGAATAAAGGATGCTATTAAATTGTTTAAAAACTTTGGAATATTATGTGGTATATTGGTTTTGTTTCTCAGTCCCTTTCTGTTATAAAAGTAAGTAATCACATTTTAAAATTCAATTACATAATTTAATACATTGTTTTATTTTCTCATCCTTCATCTTCAATCTGGCTGTTCCTGTTAACTTAAGCTGTAAGGCAGCTGAATCTGTAAATACATTTTCAGATCAGTGTTGACAATTATATCTTCTTTCCTGTGCAGTAGTGCCAATTAGTTGGAATGAACTTTAAAATCTAATGTATCTGTTTCCAAATATTGTTACACAAAATAAAACTTGAAAAGGCTAGCTGCTCGAGCAGTTTTGAGAATAATATTATTCCAGGATTTTCAAATAGTGTTGTATATGACAATTTGGATGTTAAAAATGAAATGCCCTTTTAACTAAGTGAAGAATTTTCTGACTTGTTTTACAGTGGTCTTCTTATTTGGAGTTATAGTATGCATTTTTATCACAGAGTAAGTCTCATTTCTGATATGCTTTGGAGTAATTCGGGAAAGTGGAAACTTGATACCTGGATTTTCTGTTTATAGATATTAAACATGAGCTGTCAGTCTGCCTTTGTATGTAGTTAAAATTATGACCCATGCTCTTTGGCCAGGCCAGCCATATGAGTCATCAGTAATGTGACTATCCTGGAAGTGACTCCATCACCACCTGTGATGTGGGATTAGTTACAGTTCAGAGCACCGCCTCTTCCCTTCTTTCAACATGTTGTAAGCAGAGAGATTGCTCCTCATTTTGAAATCTTTTTTGCTCTAGGCCAGTATTCTGCCGAAGAAAAAGCCTTGCTCCAGATATTTTATCTGCTATGGATTTCTAGTGGATGGTTTCCTTGTATGTTTAGAGACTGTTTTGGTATGTAAATGACCTTAGCAGAAATGATCATGATCTAAATCTGAGAAGGGGTAAGTTTTGCTATTAAAGCTGTTCTGTTTGACACACACATACAGTCTTGATGGCAGAGTTATAATCTACATAAACAATTTAGGATTACCGTGAGAGACTCATTTATTAAGGTAATGACTTTTTTTAAAAATGCCTCTGCATATTGCTTAATTTTATTTTTGTTGTTTGTAAACATATTAAACCCCTTTGGAAAAAATCCACCACTAGGGAAAGAACTGGAAAACATGCTGATGAAATATTTAAAGATATATTTAAATATTAGAAAGCATTTTCAATCAAATAAGTTTTGTGTTGTTTCTGTCTTTATTTCTAAATGTTGTAGATTAATGCAAAAATATCATTCTATACTATTCTGACAAAAATATTTGGTGTCTGTTTTAAGTTTCTCTGTCACTGAATGTAATCCTTTCATAATATCTTGCTAAAGTTCTAATTTGTTTCTCTTGATAAAACTTCACAAAGCCCATTTTGTGAAGTTGTTATGTTTTTCTTACATTGGATTCTAGTCTATTTAAATCAGTAATTTTTGAAACTTTATTAATGTAAGATTTAAAGACTTCTAAAATACATCAGAAATAACAATGTTTTAAAGGATATTTTTGAACAGATTTGAGCAAACAGTTCAGAACAATAAGTTTCATTCTGCAATAAGTAAATAAATGTATTTCCGGTAAGAGAGGAAATGAAAATGATATGTTGCTAAAATGCAATGTGTTTTAACGTGTGGTCTGTAGGTGGAGGCCGGTTTGAGCAGCTGAACTTAATGTTAGGAACTCTGGCTGATTTTTTTAAAAACATTCCTTTCAAGGCATAATCATCTGGTCCTTTTTTTTCTCTCTCATGAGAATGGAATTCAGGGCTGCATAGAGACCCAAACAAGACACAGTTGTTCTTTAGACGGTCTAAGTATAAACAGGAGGTTATAATAGTAATGTAGACAAGCCTCTAGGACTCGTATACATAGTTGCTCTCTTTCTGGTATAAACCTGATGCTAAATTATAGTTTACTAGCAGTTCTTCAATAGGATTAAAAACAGATTGTAATAAATTATAATTCACACTAGCTTCCTAACGCCATTGAAGTACTGTAGCTTGCAGAATTATAGGTATGCAGTCTTAACTGTTTATGTATCTAAATAATTTAAATATTTTCAGCAGTAAAATATGCCAGAATACAAAAATACTGGTGATTTTGTTTAATAAAAACAGAGCATGCCATATTCTGTTTTGCATTGATAATATACCATGCATCATATGATGCTTAAAGCATTTCTAATATAACCAATAGTGTTGTACTTAAATTGGAATATATTTAAAAATAGCAACATATTAACATATTTATAAGCACTTCATGTATTTAATTTATTTCTATTTTGATATTGAACATAGCATAGGTACAATTGCCCATAAAGATTTTCTAGTTGTCATTAGTGGTAAGCATGCTTTTTATTCAAGGACAACTAATGAATAGGTAGTTAAAAATGCAGTAATAAGGATAATTTTTTCCATAAATATCTAGCTAATAAATAATACAGCATTTCATCATCCTTAATTTTCTCTTTAACTGGCACCGTCAATTGTTTACCTACCTACAGAACCTTTTGACCTTTTTCAGGAGATGTAAGATGAGGGAGGTCATGTTTTTTCTATAAAAATGTGTTTTCACATTAGGAAAAATGTGTTTTTCACATTAGGTTTTTCTCAAGAGAAAAACCAAGCCACCTGATCAATTTCTATAATCAGCTCAATTTTTAAAATAATAAACTTAATGATAAAATGATATTTTTAAATTATATTTGATGAGTGTATATGTATGTATGCAAAGTACTTCAATATGGCACAAGTTTTTTTTCCGTGAAAATTTAATTTCTAGACTTTGTTATTTAACTGTAAATGACCATGAGTTCATGAGGATTGTGAAATGAAACTAAACACTTAAAAAAAAAAAACACTTTGGCTTTGTCAGGGTCTCAAAGTGTTAGTTTATCTGAAAAAGGTCTGAAAAACCTTACTTAGGTCTTGCAAATAGGAATAATTGCTGAAATAGGGAAAGGAATGAGTAGCCAAAGGAACTTTGGAGATTATGGGATGGTAAGCCATGCTGTTGCTAGCAGAGGCCAAGGGATAAGTTGGCAATGCCACAGCTGTCTTGATTTTTACGCTGCCTTGAAATAATCGTCCATATCTTCAGTTACAGAATTATTAACATATAAGGTGTGTTTTTTTTTTCAAATGAAGCCAGTAGGACTGTTACATTCAGTTGTACCTCATAGCAACAGCATAGTCTCTTTTTTATGTGAAGTACAGCAGGCAACCATGGTCTAATTTATTGATCTCTGTCCTGAGATTATTTTCAGTTAGAGCTGATTTTGTCTGAAAGATTTTAGAATTACCAATTTTGAAATCCTTCCAAAGATTTAGCATGTAACCTCCATCTATAATTGGATATCTCTGAAACAATTAGGCGCATATATCACATTTTAATGATGGAAGGAACCAAATACGCACTCGGTATATTGTAGGTATGCTTAAAATACTAGATGGCATATACAGTTTTAGAATTGTAGGAGAGTTACAGTTATAAAATGACTTTGTTTCAGGTTGGTTTTATTTTTTTTTAACTCAACTGAGGACACAATAAGAATAGAGCTGGAAGGGACCTTGGAGGTCTTCTAGTCCAACCCCTCCTCAAGCAGGAGACCTTATACCAGTGGTGATGAACCTATGGCACACATGCCAGAATTGGCATGCAGAGCTCTCTCTGTAGGTTTGTGCGCTGTTGCCCCAGCCCAGCCCTGTCTCATTTCTCGCTGTCATTTGCAGGACTAAAAAAAATACACGAAACAGCATTCCACCTTCATTGCAATGCATTTGCTGTTTGCTGCCTCCATGGCCTGCCTCTTGTGCAATGCAGTGAAATTCAGCGTGCTTCACAATGGGGGAGATGGGATCCTGTCCTCCTCCTGGAGCCCATTACAATGCGGAGCTACAATGCAATCCTGCTCGTTCTTGCCTCCCGGATGTCAGTTGCTTTTCCTGCAGAGCTACCTGTGTTGGGATGCCCCGCCATCCAGCTGGTCCTCAGTGTACTTGCTCCTGGGCTCCTCGGCCTCCAGGCATCCGATTCCCACTACTCAGCACCAGTTCAGGGGTTCCTTCCCCCCTCCCCTAGGGAGGAAGAAAAAGAAAAACAAAGAAATAAAGAGAGGATGGGAAAGAAAGAAAGAAAGAGAAAGAAAGAAAGAAAGAAAGAAAGAAAGAAAGAAAGAAAGAAAGAAAGAAAAAGAAAGGGAAGAGAGACATAGGGAGGGGAAGAGGAGGGAGGAGAAGAGAGAAACACAGAGAGAGGGGGGGAAGGGAGAGGCAGAGAAAGACGAAAAAAGGAGGGAAAATGAAATGATATTACAAAAGTTTTTCTTTTTTGTTGCTAAATATAATATTTCAAAAAAAGTGAAGGGGCATAAAAATGCATTTATCACATTTTTCTTAGAACACTTAGCTGAACTCTGCCTGGTTTATCATTATTTTAGGTAGTAAAACCTCATTATTCAGGTTAAATTGCTGTGTTGGCAGTTTGTGATAAATAAGAGAGTTTGGGGTTGCAGTTTGCGCACTCGGTCTCTAAAAGGTTCATCATCACTGCCTCATACCATTTCAGGCAAGTGACTGTCCAGTCTCTTCTTAAAAACCTCCAGTGATAAAGCACCTACAACTTCTGAAGGCAACTTCTGTTTCACTGGTAAATTGTCCTCACTGTTAGGAAGTTTCTCCTTGGTTCCAGATTGCTTTTCTCCTTGATTAGTTTCCATCCATTGTTGTCCTGCCTTCTGGTGCTTTGATAAATAAGTTGACACCCCCTCTCTTTGTGGCAACCTCTCAAATCCTGGAATACTGCTGTTATGTTACCCCTAGTCCTTCTTTTCTCTAGACTAGCTAAACCCCAAATCCTGCAACAATTCTTCATGTTTTAGCCTCCAGGCCTTTAATCATCTTAGTTGCTCTTCTACTAGGAGTAATATGATGGATTTATTTGGCTTGCAGATTACAGAATTTTCAGTCAATACTGATTTTTCAAAATGGTTGTGTTTATCTTTCATTAGGTAAAACAATGTGATTATTTTGTTTACACTAAATGGGAACCCTTGTTTCAGGCTTCAGGAACAGAGCAACTGTATTTAAAAGTTTTACTGAAACATTCCAAAATTATTGTGTTTGAGAACGGATCTCAAATTGTCTCAAGTGTTTAATTCAAACCTTGAAAACATTGAAATAAAATAACCTTAGAATACTCAGAGGACCATTTAAGGTAGAAATAGGTGGGGTTTGGTTGTCTTCCTGCAGGGGTTTTATTACCAAGCTGGGTAACATCAATGCATCAGTATCTGTCCCATGCACCAATGATGTTACCTAACCAAGTAAGAATACATTTGTAGGAAAACAACCAAGGTTAGAAAACACCAAGAACCCAACAGTTCAACTCTAAACTCTAAAATGTTGCATTCTCTACATTTTTTAAAGAAATCAAAATAAAATTATTGGAATGCAGTATCTTTGTTTCTGGCTGATATTACCTGAAATGGCTGTTCCAAAGTAAAAGCATTCTTTGCTCCTTGAACTATGAAAGGTGATGTAAAAAAAAAGTGACCTTTTTTAATTTATCAGACTCATTATTACAAGTAGCTGTAGTATTATGTCTGTCCATACTGGAGTATTACTCTCCTTCCTTCCTGTGTATGTGGGCAAAGGAATAGCTGCTTAAAGAAAACTAAAATATCTAGCTTATCAGAACTATGAGGGATATATTATGATAACTACTGCAGCTCTCTGTAGGCAGTTATAACAAAAGAGATAACAGAATACAGAACAAATAAAATAGGTTGACACTATACCACATATACTTGTACTTGTGGATAAGCCAATTTTGCCATGTTTTAAATCCTGTTTGGATTTTGGGACATACTTTTTAACTGCTTTGTGTTATTTACGTTGCTAGATACTCAAGAACAATAAAATGTAGCTGTGAGTTTGAATACTGAATCCATAGTACCAGTGAACATGAAAGAAAAACCAGAGGAACAATAGAGACTTTCAGGAGAAAAGTTGAAACTAAGATATGAATATGTTGTTCCAATTATTTCACAAGGTCTATCCTCGGCAGAGCTAGTAGTACTGGCAGATTTTTGTCTGGATTTAGGTGCTCAGTAGGATCAAATATGCTTATTATTTGAATGGAGACATTGCTAGAGAATTCTAGGATTGTACAATAAACAAAGAAGTTGAAAAAATTATCTTCGAAAATTGCACCAATTTTTTATTGCTGCAAGAAAACTACATGAAAGTGTCCATAATGTCACTAGGAGTTCAGTTTGATTTGATCCTGAGCATTACTAAGGATGGAGCCTCTCCTTTATCATGATACACTTTATAATGTACACAGAGCAACAGAACAGAAACTTTTCTCCAGTTGCTTTCACTACATGATGATAGCATCTCAAGCTTGAAGCTCAATGTTTGAAAATAACAATTAAATACATTGGACTGCTTTTTTAATAAGGTGGATAATGTGAAAGATTTTAGAGAGATTGGAAAATGAATGGAAGAAAACACAATAAGGAAAGAGCAGTGGATGGGTCATTTCACAACATATCTCTGTGAATGTGGTGAGAAGTATGGGAAGAAGTATTCAAAGACAAACATTATTTATTACCACACTATAGATGAAGCTTAGGAAATTACAATTACAATTTCCAAGATTGTGTAATTAACTAGCATTAAAAATAAATTCATGAAATCTGTAGTTATTACTTCCTTAGATTGACCCAGCTCAAGGTGGTGCTCAACAAGGACTGGTTTATCAAAATTGCACAGTCAGAATGAAAGTAGCCTGATCGCCAATATGTTGTGTTCTAATAGATAGTTGTTTTGTGTTTATCAAACAAAATAGAGCATAGAATATTTTGAACTTTAAACAAGTAAAACATTTATAGTCTTGTGTTTCATTTTGTCCGTAGACTTTTAAACCTTTGGTTGGGAAAAGTGTATACAGTTCTATTACTGCAGTTGAATTTCTTGTGGACAGACAACTGGATTTCTTATCTGAGGATAGTGCCTTTCAGCCCTATCAGGTAAGAGTTTTAAAAGTTATTAAATCTAAATTACCTTAATTAAAAACATGTAATGTGTCTTTTGTATTAATATTGAGAAATTATTTGTAATCATTAGAGACTGGAATTAGATTCTTTAACAAGTTGATACTTTTGGAAAATAGTATTGTTTATTTATATCCGGCCTTTTTTATTCTTTTAAATAAATAGCATCTTTTTATGTACACTAAGAGCATATACACCAAAGACAAATTTAAAGACAAATCACACTTGGCCAATAAAGAATTCTATTCTAAAGTGACATGGTTAATACTTCTTCCTTATCCTATTTTTCCTACAACAGTAACCCTGCTAAGTGAGATATGAGAGTGAATCCTCTTAAGTTGCTTATAATTGTATAAACAACTTAGAGGATTGATCGCCAGTCCCCCTTGATCAGAACATGGGCTACAAATTCAATGGATTGTTTTTCAAAAGAGCACAATCTTAGTTGGCTCACAAGGTATTTTTTACATTTGCCATCAAGAATAGCTGTTGTGAGGGCTTGAGTACTTAAACGCATTCTTGGATAGGGCATATTAATCTAATTGGCCTTTCAAAACTCATTAGGTCATCAAATTAATAGTGCACAGTTCATGGACACTGTTCTAAACAAACACTATATTCTAATTGTCAAAGCAACATTTTAAGAGTCATTTCAATGTTATTTCCTATTTTCTATAAGTTGAATGTGAGGACATTCCATGAAGTTAATGGACCTATTTCTTCTCCTGAAATTCATTAACTCTTGCCCATAATTAACTGATTTTTCCTATTGTTGGAGGCTAGGGGGGAAGAAGTGTCCAGTGATATCATAGCATCATACCTGCAGCTTGGAGGCTAGTAATTCTTGTTAATGTGGGTTATGTTAGACTGTGCAATAAGGTGAATGACATGGTTTAAATGTATGATTTCATCAAACTATAAATATGGTAACAAGTTTCTATATTTAAGCATATAATATATAATAATATAATATATTAAACATATTAATATAATTATAATATTTATTAACTAAATCATAAGCATAATACAATGTAATATACAATATAGCAAGTTTTATGTAACACTTATTTGGAAAATCCCTCATTTTTTTCTTTGAGCACAAATAATTATTTATTAAATGTATATTTCCGCAACCTCTGTGTAGTTTACAATTGTTGAAGTATTTAAAAATAAAGGACCATACAAAGAAACACAAAGACAGGACGAAAGAGCGATAGATAAGAAAACCTAGAAGGGAAGAAAAAGAAAGTAGCATTAGTCGTTCTTTCCAAATAGAATGCCATGAATCAAAGGTACATGTGGGTACTATTCTACTCTCCAGATCCAGTATATAAAGAACTACCTGTTATCATCTGACATGAACATAGTTCTAGCTTTTTCTTAATTCAGATGTCCTGAAGATACATGCAATCAGTTTTGTTTCTCCTGCAAAATATGCAATACAAGTACCTGCATCTATATTAAGTTTCTTGAGAAACAAATCAAAACAATTAAATCAAACTGAGATGGAAAGAAAAAGAGAAGATCCACTCAATTAGAATAGAGCTGGAAGGGATCTTGGAGGTCTTCTAGTCCAACCCACTGATCAAGCAGGAGACTCTATACCATTTCAGACAAGTGACTTTCCGGTATTTTCTTAAAAACTTCCAGTGATGAAGCACCTACAACTTTTGATTGGCAAGCTATTACATTGTTTAATTATCCTGGATGTTAAGAAGTTTCTCCTTAGTTCTAAGCTGCTTCTCTCCTTGATTAGTTTGCATCCATTGTTTCTTATCCTGCCAATGGTAGTAAATAAGTTGATCCCCTCTTTGTGGCAGTCCCTCAAATACTGGAATACTGTTATCATGTCATCCCTAGCCTTTCTTTTCTCTAGACTAACCATACCCAGTTCCTACAACCATTCCTTATATGTTTTTGTTGCCTTTAATCATCTTAGTTGCTCTTTTTTGCACTTTTTACAAAGTCTCAGCATGTTTTTTATAATGTGACCAAAACTGGATGGACCAAAACTCTTGAGCAGCTATGCTGTTACAAATCGTCTAGTCTTAAATGTCATTCATACAATGGTTTTTAGAATTCAGATGTGAAGTTTCTGGCACATAAGTTGTCCTTCAAATCAAGCTGTGGCAGAGGACTGGAATGTAACCAACATAATAACATTAAAAAAAGATGAGATTTGAAAAGTTTTATGTTGACAGGTGAATTTCTATTCTAAGCAACTTGATATAAACAATAATCAAAATAAAAATAATTGACACATAGGTTTGCCAAAGAAAAACCTATATAGATTCCACAGAGTAAAATCCTACTCACCATCATGTTACAGATTTGTTTGCTTTTGCTTTTTGTTACTGTTTTCAGAGTATCAACAGGTAAATGAGTGGGATGGTGACCAGATAATAGTATAATTTTCAGAAAAAATATTTGACAATTATTTATTTTAAACACTTGAATAAATTTAGTATTTATGGCAAAAGAGCCTTGGTGGTGCAGTGGTTAGAGTACAGTACTGCAAGCTATTTCTGCTGCAGCTAGCTGCCTGCAATTTGGCAGATCAAATCTCACTAGGCTCAACATTGACTCAGCCTTCTATCCTTCTGAGGTGGGTAAAATGAGGACCCTGATTGTAGGGGGAAATATGCTGATTCTGTAAACAACTTAGAGGAGGCTGTAAAGTAAGTGCTTATTGCTATTGCTAAAATAACAGCTTGGTTTTTTTGAATTGCTAAGGAGTTAAAAACAGCAAGCAGAGTGGCAGTAAATGTACAACTTTCTCAATGGAGGGAAGTAAGTATTCATGCCAGTTGATTAATTCTTTTTTATGCCAAGTTAATTTTTCAAAATTAACAAGCATAAAAATATGAACTATTTTTTTCACAACCCTATATTTTCCCTTCACATTGTCCGTAAACTTAACGTCTCCAATAAGTATCCTTTTTGCAAAAATCCTGTTTCCCTACTTGCAATTATTTAGGTGTAGAAAAAAAAACCCTTCCATTGGTGATAATGAGAACTTTTTCTTAGCCTGATGTATTTGAAAAAGCCTGACTTTTCTTAGCCTGACGTGTATTTGAAAAAGCAAAGCAAATATTTGCAAATACAATGAAATCATGTGAGATTTTATGATATGTCTTTCACATGGAAAGCTGTCTGCTGTTGGTTCAGTTGTAAGTATAACTATTGCCCTTGTGATAATGGAAATAGGAGTGATTGATTACATGACGTCAAGTTGGTTTTGACTCCTTGCAGTCACATAGATTATCAAGATTCTTTCAGGTCTCTCAATGGTGTACTCATTGTCAGTGTAACTGAATCCATCCACCTTGAACAGTTATTCTGTTCTTCTCTTTCCTTCCACCTTTCCCGGCATTTTAGAGTCTTCTTCAGAGAGCTAGGTCTTTGCATAATGTGTAATGTATCCAAAGTAGAATAATTTGAGCCTGGTCATTTGTGTTTCAAGTGAGCATTCTGGGTTTTTTGTTCAATGATCCATCAGTTTGTTTTCTTAGTTGTCAGCAGTATTCACAGGAGTTTTCTCCAACACCAAAGTTTAAAGGTGTCAATGCCTTTCCTATTCTGCTTATTTGAAGTCCAACTTTTTGCTTCCATAGAATGTCATAGGGGAGCACGATGATTTGCACAATCCTGATCTCTAAGTATAGACACATCACAGCATTTGAATATCTTTTCCAAGATCTACATGGTTGTTTAGCCAAGTGCTATTCTTTGAAGTGTTTGAAGATCCTTAGCATTTTTAATTATCAGGATAGAATCATTGGTATAGTGCAAGTTATTGATATTTTTTCCACGCTCCTTTTTCATTTTTATTTCTACTTTGCCTTTTCTCCTTATCACAATGAAGTGATTAGTGGGAATTTTGTAGTTGTATCTGGTAAATGACTCATCACCTCCAATGTGCTGCAGTGTGAAACCATGACCTGAAAGGGAGGCAAAGAATAAGGAGAACAATATTCAATGATGTGTAAGATTGTTCTGTTTATTGTTCACTACTGCTGTTTCTATGCTGCTTCACGTAGAGGTATAATTGCAAACTGGATAGCTGATTTGAATAGAGATAGCAAATAGCACATCAGCAACCATCTGTTGAGTGTGATTAAGTCCCTATATTTCTGAGAGGGATTAATAGGTCTGGAGAAGCATGCTAAATACTTAATTATTTCCTTTCTTGCTATTTTTACCATTCCCAGTCCCCAGAATTGTGGGCTTCCATTAATTAAATTTCCATTTGCTATATTATTTACTCCAATGTACAAAGCCCACCCATCAGTAAACTCTGGATTGATGACAAATAGCTAAAACAATATAACCAGAATAAAAACTGTACAAACAATATAAAAGCATACAAAAACTATTCATAGTTAAGGTACCATGTTTCCCTGAAACTTAATCCCTAGCCTGATTTTTACACGTGTCTTATATAAGCCAAAATAAGCCCTTGTGGAGGCAGTGGGTGCGGCCAGCACAGGAGGCAGCAACACAGGGAACCCAACGGTGTCTGGCTGTAGCACAGTTGAGTTCATTGCCTGTCCAAGCAGGACACAAAGGTGGGATAGCCATGGGAAAGCTGAGAGATGGGTGGACAGGTGGCCATGGGAGGTTTGTCTTTGTGCAACAGCACCGGCAGGAGACAGAGGCAGAAGTGCTGGAAAGAAGGCAGACAATCCTGATGCGCCATGCGGGCTGCAGGTAAGCTGAGAGATGCGAAGATGAGCTTCCCATGGTCACCATCCCATCCCACCCCACTGTCTCTCAGTTTGCCTGTGGCCCACACAGCGCATCCGGATTGTGTGCCTTCCCTGTGCATCTGCCTCTATTTGTTGCCAATGCCACCACACGAAGACAATCCTCCTGCGGCCACCTGGCTGCTCCGGCTCACCAACTCTCAGCTTTCTCATGGTCCACATGGTGTGTCTGTATTACGTGCCTCCATCTACTGCTTGGACAGGTAATCAGCTCACCTGCAGTTGCTGCCAGACAACGTTGCCTCCGCGTGCTCGCTGCCTTTTGTGCACGCCCTGGGGGGCTGGGGTGCCCAGCCGAGCTGATCACCCTGATCATATTTCACAAAAAATAAGCCCTAGTGCTTATTTTGGAGCCCCCCAAAAATATAAGACCAGGTCTTATTTTCAAGGAAACAAGATAATCACATCTGACAATAGCATTGTGCTGGCTCTGCCATGTTCTCTGGTGCTCATGCCTATTGGAAAAACTTTTTTCCAGGTCTCTTGAAAGGACAAGAAGTTGGGGCCAATCTAATTTCCAGGGTGATGATGTTTCAAAGGAGGTGTGCCACAGCAGAAAAAGCATTTCTAGAGCCTATCAAATGACTCCCGAACTGATGGGACTTGCAGTATGACCCTCCTGCTTGATCTATTGAGATGTGATTGGGGAGAGGCAGTCCCTCAAAGAACCCATGCCATGTAGGGCTTTGTAAGTCATTACCAGCAGCTGAAATTGGATTCGGAAGGAAATTGGAAACCAATGCAGTGTTTATCACTTTATAGTTCTTTTGTGAAACTACAAAGTTTCCTGCTTTGTAACCTGATGTTTTAATCTCTATACCAATTAACTCCCTTTATTTTGGTTAAATTTAAAATTACCTGCAAAATGAACTGAATAGAATAGAATAGAATAGAATAATAGAACAGAATAGAATAGAATAGAATAGAATAGTTTAATGGCCAAGTGTGATTGGACACACAAGGAATTTGTCTTGGTGTAAATACTCTCAGTGTGCATAAAGAAAAGATAATAGTTAAGAATCAAGAATCATAACGTATAACACTTAATGACAGTCATATGGTACAATGAACAATCAAATCATACCAGGGAACAGTCAATATAAATCGTAAGGATACAAGCGACAAAGTTACAGTCCTACAATCACAAGTGAGAGTGGATGGGTCATAAGGAGTGATGAGAAGATTAATAGTAAAACAGTAGTGCAGACTTTGTAATAGTTGAAGAGTGTTGAGGGAATTATTTATTTAGCAGAGTGATGGCTTTGGGGAAAAAACTGTTCTAGTGTCTAGTTGTTCTCTTGTGCAGTGCTCTATAGCGTCGTTTTGAGGGAAGGAGTTGAAACAGTTTATGTCCAGGATGTGAGGGGTCTGTAAATATTTTCACATCCCTCTTTTTTGACTCGTGCAGTATATCAGGTCCTCGATGAAGGGAGGTTGGTAGTAACTGTTTTTTCTGCAGTCCTAATTATTGTCTGAAGTCTGTGTCTTCCTGTTGGGTTGCAGAACCAAACCAGAAAGTTACAGAGGTTCAGATGACAGACTCAATAATTCCTCTGTAGAACTGGATCAACAGCTCCTTGGACAGTTTGAGCTTTCTGAGGTTGGCGCAGAAAGAACATTCTTTGTTGTGCTTTTTTGATGACGTTTTTTGATGTTAGGTGTCCATTTTAGGTCATGTGATAATAGTAGAAGCCAGAAATTTGAAACGCTCTACTATTTGATACGATGTTGTCTTGTATTGTAAGAGGTGGTGAGTAGGAGGAGGGTTTCTTATAACGTCTACCACCATTTCTAATGTTTTGAGGTGTGTTCAGTTCCAGATTGTTCCGGTTACACATGAGGCAAGTTGTACAACCTCTGTCTGTATGCAGATTCATCATTGTCTCGAATGAGACCAATCACTGTTGTGTCATTCAGCAAACTTCACTATTTTAATAGATGGATAGTTTGAGATGTAGATCATTGGTATATAGGAGAAGAGAATGGAGATAGCACACAGCCTTGGGGGGGGGGGCGCTGGTCTGTTGTACAGGTATCGGATGTCATTTCTCTAGCTTCACCTTGCTGCTTCCTGTCTGTTAGGAAGCTTATGATCCACTACAAGTGTGTTCAGGTTCACTAGTTGTTTAATTTACTTAGAAGAGGTCTGGAATGATAGCATTTAATGCTCTGAACTGAAGTCTACAAAGAGGACCCTTGCATAAGTTTTGGAAATTCAAGGTGTTGTAAGATGTAATATAGAGCCATTGCTAACAGCATCATCTGTCAATCTATTTGCTTGGTATGCAAACTGCATGGGATCTAACAACGGATCCGTGATGGTTTTCAGGTGGGACAGCACAAGCCTTTCAAAGATTTTCATAACTACAGATGTTAGAGCAACTGGTCTGCAACTGGTCATTCAGTTCCTTGGGGCTTCTTTGGCACTGCGATGATGGTAGAATGTTTGAAGCAGGAAGGAACATAGCACATCTCTAGTGATCTATTGAAGATTCGGCAAGCGGCAAATAAACAATAATGTTAACAAAGAAGTTTCTTCCTTTCTCTATGGTCTTCAAGAAAAGATTGGACAGCCATTTGTTTGGGATGCAATAAGGTCTTCTGAATATTTTTTGAAGAAGAGGTATTTCCTGAGAAAACAGTTGAAAATGCAATTTAGCCCCCCCATGTATAAATACATAGTACATTGCATTATAAAGTTTCTTATGCTGAAAGGTATGTCTCGTAGTGTGAAAAGAAAAAGTATAGGCACTCCTTGACTTAGAACTGTAATGGACCTTGCCTATTATGGTCCTAATTCATTGCAGTCATTAAGCGAGACACCCATATGATCATTTCTTTCAACAACAACCATCATCTCTTTCAACAGCCAGTCCTTCCAGATGGAAGTTGCTAAACAATCACGCAGCTGCTTAAATGAATAGAGCAAAAGATATTCCTGCTGAAATGGGGCAGGTAACTGCTTCATGCACAGCAGGAATGCCTGCACTGGGCCAGAGAAAGGCCTTCCTTCTCCCCCCTGTGTGCAAGATGGAACCAGCTCACTGTGCTAGAGAAAGGAAGCCCTTCAAGCTTCTTTTTTCCTGTGCAATGCACAAGTCCGTTTCTCCCCCCCCCCCCCCCNNNNCCCCCCCCCCCCCAACTCCTTTCTCCACCACAACATATCACCTCCCCTCCCTCTGCCCTAGGATAGAAAGTCTAGCTTTCTAACCCAGGGAGGGGAGGGGAGGGGAACTGGCACACGATGCTCACTGTAACAGAGACAGGAAAGGGTCTTGCAACCTTCCCTGCCAGCTTTCCTGTTGGCTTTCTGAGGAAACTGGCAGGGAAGATTGTAAATGACTATCACATGATCATAAACGGTTTGTTAACCCTTCACAAGTGCCAGGAGCCCACTCAGATCATAATATGTTGACTGCAGAGGCACTACAACAGCCATAATTTCAAGCACCAGTCATAAGTCTCTTCATTCAGAGACTTTTTAGTGATCACTGAATAAATGGTCATAAGTTGAGGACTTCCTGTAATGGTTAACTTCCTTTCTTTAGAGTCTTATTCTCTAAAATTCCCGAAAACTCAAAAGTCCCAGACTGACTGGGGATTTCTTGGGAGTTGAAGCCCACACATCTTAGAGATGCTGAGCTTGAGAAACACAGCTCTAGATGACACCATGAGTCACTGCTGGGGAATACCCGATCAAACAAATTACTGAACAAAAGGTAAAATTGTGGAGAACTATGATTGCCCATTGAGCTCTGGTATGACCAAAATATAAAGTTTTGAGTTTTTAAGTTTTTTTTTCTTTCAGATGTTGAAGGTAATTTGAAACACTGGACACAAAAATAAAAACTGCAGTAGGTTCAGACTATTTCTCAATAGAGAATTGTGTTATCTGATTCAGCAGTTCTAGGCAAACAGGGCTATGCAATTTGTGGGCGGCATGTAGTCTTGAATCATTGACCATTTTCCCTTGGCTAAGAACCTTGGAAATGTGAAGGTGCTTCTACATGTTGAGACTTTTAGCTTTATTTCTTGGCAGCATTCATAAAGGCTGGGAGTCCTTCCATTTCATGTATATGAGGGGAAAAACTGCCACAGGAAGACAAATTATTCTTTTCATGGATTTCCTGGATGTAAACAGTGAAGTCTGCATTGCTGGGAATTTATTTCCTGCTGCAGTTTGTGAATTTAGAAATTTAACTGTTACTGTTTTGAAAACATGCACTAAAATATAGAATTTCAGTACATCATTTCTTTCTCCAATTAAAGTTGATATTTCAGTGCTCCTGGGCAAAATTACTTCCTGTTCATACTAAGTTTTGATTTTGAAAGATCATTTGAAGAATTATATCTGCATCTTATCAGTTCATCTTTAATCTTGTTCTTTATTCTTTTCTATCACTTCCATGAGATAATACATCAGATTAAGTCACTCATTTTGAAATAGGGATCTTGGTCTTTTATTACTGCAGTTTTAGTCAGCTATTTTTTTCTGGAAGACTTTAAATTTGTGTTTAAAATTATAGGAAATAAAAATTGATAGCAGTTCCTCAGGATTGTTATGCATACATGTAACTATTCTATTTATTTTTATTTGTTTTCTTGTTTATAGCCCACCTTTATTATTTTTACAAATAATTCAAGTCAAAAAAATGTATCCAACACACATTTTCCCCACAACAACAACTCTGAGAGGTGAATTGGGCTAATAGGGTGCTTGGCCCAAGGTCACCCAGCTGGATTTCAAGTCTAAAGCAAACTTGAGCTCACAGTTTCCTAGTTTCTATCCTTAATCATTAGACCATTACTGGTTCTCTGTTTGATATATTCAAATGAGAACAAAATGGTGTAATACATCCTAGTTTTTAAAAAAATCCCAAGCCTTAAAATCTGGTCTGAGTCTGTTAAAAATGTGAAAGAGCTATGTTATTTTAAAAACTCATCAAAATGGCCAACCTATGTTTCTAGGAGTGTTTCAGGATGATGGTAGGTTGCTAGAATAGAACTGATATGCTGTTAGAAGTTTTTTAACATCTTTTTTTTAAGTAAATAGAGAAAAGGAACTGGTATTTTGAAAATAAAATAATTGAAAGTTACACTATGTAAGTAAGGATGGGGCAAAACAGACTTACATTAATTCGTACCAAGATGGAACTTTAGTGGTCAATAGACATTGTGTTCTTCCTGAAAAAAATGATCCTATAATTTCTCTGGATGGATGGCAGACCCAGCCAAAGAACATTGTAACATCATCTATCAAAAATTTAGATTTTATTTGCTTACAGCATATAGAAAAGAGCTTCCCCCCCCCCTCCCCCNCCCCCCCCCTCCCCCGTGGCTCCCCCTCTGGAAGATTGTGCTCTTCAAGTCTTTTGGCTGTGCCAATTGACCTGAGGCCCTGATTGGAGGGAGTGTCATTCTGGAGCTGGTTAATGGACTAAGATAGGACCCACCTCTTCCCTGCTCACTTACCATCTTTGTTAATTCCGATCAATTTTAGTATTAACATTGATTGTTTTATCCTGTTGTTTCTATTGGTAGTAAGCTGTACCCCTGTTCCGCAGGTCCAGATTTCAAGCTCAGTACAGCAAGAGTACTGAATCAGGTGTGCATACACAAAGTCCAGGAAAGCAGGCCAGAAGTCAAACAGGCCAGGATACAAGACTGGAGGACATAAGGCACAGAACTTGGGACGTGCTCCAGCAACACTCAAGTCCTCAGGGTGGGGCTAAGTAGGCAATGCTGGTGCAATCCTTCATGAGAAGCAAGGTTGCCTCCTCGTGAATAATCTAGTTGACTGGCGTTCTGTCTGTCTCCTCTTGCTCTATGTGTCCTTAGATCAGGATGAGGTGTGGACTCTAACACTTCCTCGTTGCTAAGGACGGCGGCTCCAACTCCTTGACTGGAGCTGCCTGGCCAACTTGCCACAGCTCACCACCCTCAACCTGCTCTGATGAACCCAGCTAAGGCTGCTCCATCAAGCTAGCATTCTTTGAGCCCTGATCCTGACCAATACTCGACTCTATACCTTCCTCTGCAAGCTCAAACACATCCTCCTCCGAACTCGCATCTTTGGAGTGGATCCAATACCCTGGGAGGTTTTAGGGAGTGGCAATCCTAGATTTCTTCCTCTTCCCATGATTCAGTTCCAGAATGTCTCTTTTGTCTTGCTCTCCCCACTCCTTAGAATGTGCACCTTCCTTCAGGGAACCTGCTGCATTACTTTAATGCATCACAGTGAGGGAGGTGTGGGAGTTTAGGTGTGACTTGGGATCCTCCTGGAGCCCTCACTGCTGCTTAAACAGGAGATGGCAAGGGGGAGACCATGGACAGCTTTGATTTACAAAGCTACCTGCACCAGTATATCCTGATCTCAATAAACCCATGCCTGGGCGACACTAGGACTATTGCAACAGGCTGTGCGTGGGATTTATTTTGGAATAGCCAGGAAGCTGCAGCTAGTTAAAAAAAATACTGGTGGCAAGATTATTTATTGGCCCCATCATTATAGAATTATTTTAAAGTTGTTGCATTGACATTCAGTACACTTCAGGACTGAATTCATCATTATTCTTAAAGCCCAAATGGCATAGCATCAGGCTATAGCAGCCAGTGCCTTGTTGGAATATAATCTGTCCATATAGTCCAGTCATCACAAAAGTGCTTTTTGAACATTCATGGGGCATGAACAAGATGGCAAATTGTCTCTATAATAACTGCCATTTGATGGAATTCTCCATCCCTCAAATATATGTCCCCACTTGTACATTGCTACAAATCCAGAAAGAAATTAACAATTTTATTTCAATATATATTCAGCTCCAGCTGACTCACTATAGGTGCTATTTGGATTTTATAATGGATTCCATATTTGTTCTATTTTTTGTACTTAAATTTTTGAGTTTGATGTTGATTCGCATTTAATTACTACATTTTAATTTTTTTTATTTGAAGATATATGGGCAAGTTATAAATTATACTTTAATCAGGTAATCAATCAGTCTTTCTGCAAAATATATACAGAGAAAATCTAAGGGATTCTCAAAATGAGTATTTCTGTGTGTAAAGTTCTCATAAGTCTCCTGAATTCTATTATGTGTGTGTTTAAAATGAGAAAAATCTGCTCCATACTTGGACCAAATATTTCACCTAAAATGTTCTTTGAGAAATGTGATCTGATGGAACAAATTTGAAATATTTCAACTGTTCATCAAAAGTAGCAATAGAAATTTGAAATAAACTTTGTTCCTTGATAGTTCTGCTGACTTAAAGACATACTATGCAGGCATGTTGCAAAAAAATCCCTTTTTTTACCTAGTTATTGCTTTGTTCCTTGCTATACAATATGGGAGGGACCCATTGGCTGATTTTTCTGTAAGTTGGATGATAGACCCCATTCATAGTCAGATTGCCAAAATAAATTGTTTCTATTTATTTTTTGTGTTCAATATTTATTGTTTAAAATCCAGAAGAGCATTTCTTTTTTTAAGCTTTCCTGCAAAAATAAATATTGCTTCTAAAAGAACACTGTGAGTTTTCACTATGTAGAGAACTACATTTGAATGCAAATGTTCCCTGATTTAAAAGAATTTGTCAACATTTTGACTGACGAACCCAACCAAAGAAAGCACGGTCAAGACTTTATTGAGTACACCATTTTGGCACTGTTGAGGGCAAAACCAGATCTGGCTCATTGCTGCACAAACCCACATAATTAAAATATAAGCTTCTCCTTCCCCCTCCCTATTAGAGCAGGTCCCATTATTCAATTGAGTCTCATTGTATTATTATGAGAAAAAGTATTTGGATTTGGCAAGCACCTGCCAAAGTGTCCTTGGGTCTCACGGCTGTCTTCTTGATGAGTGGAGCCTACATTCCATATCCCCCTTCCGTCCCCCCTGGTTTGTTGGCATGCTAAAAAGCAAGAATGATTGCAACAGCAAAAGCACGCTTTGATCTTGACAAAATTATTATATTGGTATTAAAATTCTGACTGCATTTTGGTTATTAGTCATGGGCAAAAAAGTTTATATTTCATTGTGTGAAAGTATGAAAGTAAGGAATGTAATTCTCATTTTAATTCTTGACTTGAATCTTCTATTTTTAAGCTGAAAAAAAAATTATAGATGGGAAGGACATATGTTTCTGACCTCTATGATAGCAAAGACCTCTTTCTGAAAATAAAAAATAAGACTTAACAATTATATACATTCAGGACTGAGACATGACTATAACGAAACATATAATCTTAAAGTATATAAAATGTATTGGTAGTCTGCTTGTATCTCTGAATTTTTTGACATCTTATTTGGATTTCAAATAATTTTGTATCAGTAATTTTGCAGTAAATAAGTCAGTTTTCTGTACAATGCAAATTGAATTTTCATTTATTTGTGTACATAATTGTGCTACTTTGGTATACCTTTGAATTGTTTTTTTTAATGGAATATACTTTCAAGAATTAAAAAAAAGAAATCCAGAAGTAGTTGGAAACAAAAAGCATAATTACAGGTTAATAAACTTTGCCATGTATCTCACTAAAGTCCCGGTCCCACTGCACTTCCGGATGCAAAGAGGATGTAAAACATTAAAAAAAGCTTGCCATCTGTTGGAAAACGCGATGCAT
>BHFT01000071.1:0-84798 GCA_004320025.1 Laticauda laticaudata | reverse complement strand
ACAACTGAGTGCTCTTTTTGATTTGTTATAGTCTTTTGTAGTGTTTGTTTGTCCTGTTTGGGAGGTTCATTCTCTCCCTTTTTTATTAATTTGTATTTTTCCCCCCTTCTTGGTTTTTTTTTTGGTCGATAATTTATTTTTATTGGTTCTATGGGTGTTTTTTCGTTCGAGATTGTGAGAACGAAGCTGGTTTATTGTGCTGCTTTCATTCTCTAAAACCATCGTCTAGGAAGTAGTCGGTAAGACGAGGGCCCTGTAAATTTGGGTGATGTGGCTGGAAGCCACACTGGTTCCCCAGTGAGGTTTCTCGCATAGACCAGGTCACCAATTTCAAATGTTCGGTAAATTTGCTGGAGGAGTCAGGGGGTTTGTCCCAGGTGTAAGTGGGGTGCAGTCTGTCTAAGGTAGGAATGTAATTTCCTACCCAATTAGGAGTTCGCTGGGCTTTTATGTTGTGCTGCTAGGGTAATATGCTGTAGAGTTAGTAATCGGTTTAGTCTTTCTTGGCATTCCCCTTGTCCATTCTATCTAGGCCCTTCTATTGTACCGAACCATGCATTCAGCCCGCATTTGCAGCCAAGATGGGCCGGCCGCTGTTAAAGCATGTCGCATACCCTGGGACAGACAGAAAACTGTTCGAATGCTAACACTGTAAACTGGGACCGCATATCTGAACACCCAGTACATCAGAGCAGCCCATGTGTAAGCGAAAAAGTTCTGTCTAAGCTGTTTCAATTACTGCCTCGATGGTTGTGGAAGCCATAAGGATGACTTCTTAACTAGTTCAAGTAGGCATCCACAACTTATTAGGAAGGTGTTTCCTTTTTGTCAGCCAATGCAAGGAAGTCAATTTTATGTAGCCTGACCATGGACCCCAGGGAGTTCCCATTCTCTGACTGTGCCTATGGGGGATAGACCCAATTTTTGACAGTCATGGCATGTTGCCACCATCGTTCAACTGTCTTTGTCCAGCCCTGGACCACCAGATGTAGCTCCTGGCCAGGGCTTTCCAAATTTTTGAACTATGCCCGGGTGTCCCTCGTGCAACATGCACAGAACATCTTCCTGGAGACTGTTTGGTATAACGACCCCTGTCACCCCATAAAACGCAACCTTTTTCTATAGACAGTCTGGTCTGTCAGGTGCGAAATGGCTTCAATGTCTCAGTCCTCTATGTGTCACAATAATCTGTGCCTTCTGCGGTAATGGGGTCAATGGGTGTTGGGTTGAATATGCCTGTGCGAGATCAAGCTTCACAAAAAATTCTTCCTCCCCCTAGGGAGTGCAGTACATGTTTGCACTAACAGTACTGGGTATGGCGCTTTGTTGGAGTGCAGGTTCGAGGTTGCCTTATAGTCTCAGCAGATTGCAGCACTGACCCATCTGGTTTCACAGGAGTAACAATGGGTGTTTCCCACCTGGCTGGTCGATTGGCTCTAAAACCCCTTCGAGCTTTTAATATTGTTCAATTGTTCATCAATTTTTGGTTTTAAGCAAACGGGATGTGTCTGGCCTTTAAGCGATGGGGGCTATTTTTTGGGTCTAGACTTGAATTGAAATTGGGGTTCCCCTTTGTACTGCCTAGGGTCCCACCCATCGAAAACATCCTTGGAATTCTTGTACAGGCTCTCCCTCACAGTTGGCTTGGCTGCAATGCAGTTGTCCGGTTTATCCGATTCCCAGGGGCGCGAACGCATTCGATCCCTAGCAAGACTAGGCGATCATGGTCGACGATGGGTCAGAGGCAAGATTTTCGGTGTGGTTCTTGGAATTCGATGAGGAAATGTCCCTAAGGCCTACTACCGGAATCATTTCCTGGTAGTCTTAGTTAAAATTAGTCTTTGTTTCCTGTAATTCTTTCGTTTAATATCCGGTATCAGGCGCCAGATGGTATTCCCAGGATATCCACAGATAGGAAGACCCTGAGTCGACTTCCATCTCACAGGTCTTTCCTTCGTGCCTCACTCTATCTGGACCCTTCTTACCATTTTCTGCCTGGCATTTCGATGGTGACTGGTCCTGATGCGTTTCTCTCTGTCACTGGTTCTTTTGCTTCGGTTCCAATCGCTCCGGCTTGTCTTTCTCCATGTTTGAGGGTGTCTTTTTGACTCTGCCGTGGTCTTTTTGACTATGGCTCTTTTTTGTTGCGGCACCCTTTCGATTTGAACGGTTTGTTACAAGCCCTACAGATTAGTCGAGGAACCGGCATTCAACTCGCCGGGGTTGCCCCGCCATCTCCTGCACATTTATAACTCCGCAGTTTCTCCTTCTTTCACGCCATTTTCTTGTCTGATTGAAAGTCTATGGACATCTTCATTTTTCGTCCCAAAGGTATCGCTCTGGGATTCGAAGACTTCCATAGTGGGCTGTTGCTGTGGGCTGTTTCTTTTCCCTCTTCGCTTCTTCTCTCTGGCTTGGTTTAGCCAGATCAGGGATCACATTCATCTGGCGCATGGTGGCTGCTGACTTCTTTGCTGCTCCGGCGCGGTTTGCCTCTCATGGCTCCGGCCACGGTTATGTTTGGTCTATTTAGGAGCCTGCGAGTTCCAGAACATGACGAGGTTCATGAGGATGGCTGGTCCTCAGTTTGCAGGACATTACCCTTCAGAGCAAGCTCTAAATAGACAAACATAACCGTGGCCGAGGCCCATTGCAGAGGCAACCGCCGCCGAAGCAGCAAAGAAGTCAGCAGCACCATGCTCGCCAGAATGAATGTGGATCCCTGATCTGCTAAACCAAGCAGAGAGAAGAAGGAAGAGGGAGAAAGGAAACAGCCCACAGCAACCAGCCACTATGAAGATCTCGAATTCCCAGAGCGATACCGAGGACGAAAATGAAGCCACTGTCCATAGACTTCAATCAGATATGCAAGCGAGAAATGGCGAAAGAAGGAGAAAACTGGCAGAGTTTAATGTGCAGGAACGGGGCAACCACCCGCGAGTTGAATGGCGGTTCCCTCGACTCATCTTGTAGGGGCTTGTAATCAAAACGTTCACAAATCGAAAGGGTGCCGCAACAAAAAGAGCCATAGTCCAAAAAGAACGGCAGAGTCCAAAAAGACACCCTCAACATGAAGAAAGACAAGCCGGAAGCAGATGGAACCGAAGCAAAAGGAAACCCAAGTGACAGAAGAGGAACGCATCAGACAGTCACCATCGGAAATGCCAGGCGAAAATGGGAAGAAGGTCCAGATTAGAGGTGAGGCACCGGAAGGGAAGACCTGTGAGATGAAGTCGACTCAGGGTCTTTACTATCTGTGTATCCTGGAATACCATCTGGCGCCTGATACCGGATATTAAAACGAAAAGAATTAAGAAACAAAGAACTAATTTTAAAAAGACTACCAAGGGAAATTGAATTCCGGTAGTAGGCCTAGGACATTTCCTCATCGAATCAATGGAACAAACACGAAAATCTTGCCTCTGACCATCGTCGCCATGACGCCCTAGTCTGCTAGGGAAATCGAATGGTTCGCAGCCCTGGGAATCGGGATCCGGGATCAACTGCATTGGCAGAGCCAACTGTGAGGAAAGCCTGCTACAAAGAGATCCCGAAGGGATGAAAAGATGACGAGCAAGATTAAGGGAAGAAAATTTCCCCAAGATGTTTTCGATGGAAACCCACTAGGCAAGTACAGAGGGAACCCCAATTTCATTCAGTCTAGACCGCAAAAATAGGCACCCATCCGCTTAAAGGCAGACACATCCGTTTGCTTAAAACCAAAATTGATGAACAATTGAACAAAATTATACGCTCAAGGGGTTTTTAGAGCCAATAGACCATGCCATGGTGGAAACACCCATTGTTACTCCTTGAAACCAGATGGGTCAGTGGCATCTGCTGAGACTATAAGGCAACCCTCGAACCCATGCACATCCCAACAAAGCTGCATACCCAGTACTGGTAGTTGCAACATATTAATGCACCCCTAGGGGAGGAAGAAATTTTGTGAAAGGCTTGATCTCGCACAGGCATATCAACAACTACCCATTGACCCCATTACCGCAGAGGCACAGATTATTGTGACACATAGAGGGGACTGAGACATTTAAGCCATTTCGCACCTGACAGACCAAACTGGTCTATCAGAAAAAGGTTGCGTTTTATTGGTGACAGGGTGGTTATACCAAAACAGTCTCCAGGAAGATGTTCTGGCAATGTTGCACTGAGGGACACCCGGGCATTAGTCAATAATGAAAGCCCTGGCAGAGCCTACACTTCTGTGGCAGGGCTTGGACCAAAGACATTGAACGATGGGTGGCAACATTGCCATGACTGTCAAAAAATTGAGGTTTATCCCCCATAGCACCAGTCAGAGAATGGGAAAACTCTGGGGTCATGGTCAGACTACATATTGAACTTTGCTTGGCTGACAAAAGGAAACACCTTCCTAATAGTGTGGAATGCCTAACTTTGAATAGGTTAGAAGTCATCCTTATGGCTTTCCACAACCATGCGAGGGCAGTAATGAAACAGCCTAGACAGAATTTTTCGCTACAACAGCATAATGGGCCTAGCCTGATCGTACTGGTGTCAGACTAATGGTCCCCAGTTTAACCAGTGTTAGATTCGAACAGTATCTGGCTGTCCAGGGTATGCCGACATGCTTTAAAACAGCGCCGGCCCCATCTGGCTGCAATGGCAGGGCTGCAATGCATGGTCGGTACAATAAAGAAAGGGCCTAGATAGGAATGGACAAGGGGGACATGGCAAGAAAGACTAAAACGATTACTAAATCTACAGCATATTACCCTAGCAGCACAACCCAATAAAAGCCCAGCAGAAATCCTAAATGGTAGGAAATTACATTCCTACCTAGAAGACTGCACCCACTTACAAACCTGGGAGAACAAACCCCCTGACTCCTCCAGCAAATACCGAACATTTGAAATGGTTGACCTGGTCCTATGCGAGAAACCTCAACTGGGCTGAACCCATTGGGCTGATTCCAGCCAACAATCACCCAAATTAGCAGGCCCCTGCGATCTTAACCAGACTACTCTAGATCGATGGTAGTAGAATTGAAACGGAGGACATAAACCACGCACTTCGTTCTCGGAATGATCTGAACGAAAAACAAACACCATCAGAACCATAAAAATAAATATCGACCAAAAAAAACACCAAGGAAGGGGGGGAAATACAAATAATAAAAAAGGGAGAGATGAACCTCCCATAACAGGACAACAACACTACAAAAAGACTATTTAACAAATCAAAAAGAGCACTCATGGTTAGATGAACCCCAAATGAGAAGTCCGGGAGCAGGAGAACGAAGCGAGGCCTTCCTGGAAGGAAACAGCTAGGCCAGCTCTACCAACACGCAGCCAGGGGAGAGAGCGGCGAAGCCATCTCAACTGGCCCAAGAGACTCGGGCGGGAGCAGCAAGGCTGACTCACCCTTCCAGGAGTTCCATGGAAGGACAAGAGAAAACAGTGATCCTATCCGAACTGCTCGAAGACCACGCCATGTAACGCATATTTGACTAAACCAAGGGGGAGGGGTTTAGTATGGAGGTTGTTAGGCTCAAGTTCCCTATTCTGATTGCCCCAGGATTGGCTATTAGAGAACCCATCTGGTTACGAGAAAGTGGTGTCATTGGCACAAGCCCTTATAAAAAGGGCTGCCGCAGCTTGGGCTGTTGTTCCGTGACTATTGCTTAGCGAGTTTAAATAAAGAGTTATTGTTGGAACCCGGTCTCACACGCTTCTTTCCAGATGGAACAGAAACTAATCAAGGAGAGGGAGCACTTAGAAGTAAGGACAAATTTCCTGACAGTTAGGACAATTAATTAGTGGAAGAACTTGCCTCCAAAAATTGAAAATATTCCAACACTGGAAGTTTTTAATATGAGGTTAGATGACCATTTGTCTGCCATGGTGTAGGGTTTCCTGCCTAAGCAGAGGATTGGAGACCTCCAAGGACTCTTTCAACTTTGTGGCCATAAAGATATTTAAAGGGGATCCATGATGAAGCAAAATTGTGAACCATTGTCCCTAGAAACACTCACAGGGAAGGGCAGTGTTGCAACAGGGCTATCCGAGAGAAACCAACTGGAGAAGATAAATAAATGTTTTTGGAGTTGCATGAAACCATTGTAGACTACTTGAAAAAAGGAGGAAAAAAAAGAATTAAGGAAGAGGAAACAATGTTCCGTCCAAGAATGAGGGTGGGAAGCTTTAAGGGTTTTTAAAAGGCAAATATTTTAAGAGACATTGGCCATCCTCAAAATCAATTTTCTTCTCGGAAACAAAATTTTAAAATATTTATCCTTCTCTATTTAAAACTGTTTCTGTTTTGCTCGCAAATGTGAGAATGGCTCCTTATTGTTCTGCTCTATGATATATCTTACACCCTTACACCTGTCACAGATGCACAAAGCAAGCCACATGTTCTTTAATATAAAGAAAAAAGACTTTTTGGTCTTCTATTGAATTCTTATTAAGGCCTACTTTTTTTTTGTACTCTTATTCTTTGATCCTATCCCATTTTAACTTGTCTCCACTTAAGTTACATAAATGCTTTTTCATTGCAGCTGTTAAAATATTATTATAAATGTAATAAAACTGGCTAACCATAGGTTGAGCCAAATAGGTAACCCAGAACTTGCTAACTTCTGTCTTCCTATCATGCTGGGTTTCTTGCAAATACATCCTTTTGGGGTAGAAAGACAATATTTATTTTTATTTATTTTATTTATCTTTCACCTTTATTGTTTTTTTTACAAATAGACTCTGTCCAGGATTTCCAAGTCAATATACCCACAGCAAAAAAACTCCAGGGCAGATAGAGTCCTCAAAGAATGTTTTTATTGGCATATGTGCATATTGGCAGCAGGTGATGAAAACTGACTCTGAAGGTTACCGTACAGTTTTTCACCTAATTAGAAAGAGTGTTCCCAACACAACCAGTTTACATGTCAATCAAGCGTTGTATGTAAACACATAAATATTATATCCTGGATTTACTTGCTTTTCTGTTTTTTTGTTTTTTTGGTTTTTTTTTTATTTTTTTTGGCTTTTATTTGCTAAAGGTAGGGTGTATAATGCTGAACACATTGAAAAATAGCTGATGTATTCCTGGCAAATCACTTTGAAAGAATTTGTCTGCAAGAAAATAATACAAATGACCAATCTTCACAATCAGCATCATTTTTCAGGAAATGCAATCTTGATCTTACATTCCTTTGCTGTGTTTTGCGTGCTTCATTTTATACTGCAACTTGTTTCTAAGATGTTAAGGTAATCATCTAAGGCAGATCATTGAAACATAAAATACCAGAGCTAGAATTGTCTCTCTGTAATTGAAAAGTTACTTTGATATTTGTTCAATGCAAATAAGATCAGGATGGAGGAATCTCCAGGCAATTATAAGTTGTTCGTGCCCTTTGCGATTGAGATCTATGGTGAAAAATAGAAAGAGAATTTCTCCTGCAAATGTTTTCACTTTCTAACGAAGTGAATCTAAATTTTCTACCTTTGTGTTTCCCTATTCTCTGCCTTTGTTTTGCAGCTTCCTGGAATGGTTTTGTGATGTCTGCCACTGACATAGTGAAACCTTACAATATGCTGAAAGAAAGATTATATTTTCTAGAATCAAAACTTCCTAAATTTTAGCTATGTTTCACTTTTGGATCGTGATTCATTGCTATTCCTCTTTAACAGCTTCCATGCATATTCTGTTAGGCAATAGAAATAACAACTTAGACTTTTATTAACTGCTTTACAGTGCTTTACAGTCTCTCTAAGTGGTTTACAGAGTCCACATATTGCCCCATCACCTTCGGTCTCATTTTACCAACCTCAGAAAGGATGAAGGTTGAAATCAATCTTGAACCAATGAAACTCAAAGATTGATGAATTGGCTGGCAGTTGGGCAGTCAGCAAAAATTAGCTAGCAAATATTACATTTTAAATACTGTACCAGACCGTCGGCTCAGTGTTTAAGCCTCTCGCATGTATTTGTAGCCTCTTTGTTTGGGAGATGCAGTTCGATTGTTGATTTTATTTATTTATTTATTTGCAAATCTTTTTACCTTAATTAATCAGGGCCAGTAGATGGAGAAGAGAGAAAACAAATAATTGCCCGCTTTGTTGTTCACATCATATCTGTTTAATTTTCCCCATGCTGTCAGACTAATATTATTGCTCTTCTAACTCTCAGCCGACTTCCAAGAATACATAATTCGCTTTCTTGTCTTTTTCAGCTTCATGAGGAAAAAAACTCAGAGATACAGACCTTCTCTAGAAGAAATTACTTTCTTTATAATTGGTATTGGTTTCACCTAGATCTTAACCTGTCTCTTTCTAGATAAGGCCTAAAGGCCTTGGGTTTTACTCACAATCAAGTGGTGGACATGTAAAAAGTTTTTACCACTGTTCAGTGGAACATAGGCTTGTGGGTGAAATTGCAATGTGTGCACACACTTTGCCTGCGTGCACACACCAAACACGCTTTGCACTTTTGCAAAGGTGCAAAGGCGTTCCAACTCAGACACTCGCTGGCAAGCCTGGCACTCTCCTCCTGGTCCGATTCAGCAGCTGCCGTTTGGGCACTCTGGCTTCTGCGCGCAAAGCAGCTGCAACTTCAAAGCAGAGGATAAAGGTGAGTATGGAAGCCCGGGTGAGCAGGTGGGCCCAACAGCAGAGTAGCAGAGAGAACTGGTTTAGTCTCCTCTGGCTCATCACCGCTACTGCTCAGCAGAACCAGGCTGAACCAGAAGAATACCACCACTGACTCATCACATAATTATTTTGGTTTAAATACACGAATCCAGGTAAATAAACTGCAGAACTTCAATAAAGAATTTTTCAAACATTTTACTACAATATAAGGCACCAGCCTAGTTCTCGTCATTGACACAAAGCCATTGGGTGACCTCAGGCATGTCACACTCTTTCAGCTCTAAAAAGCAGGGGCCCAATGGCTAAACCATTTCTGAAATCTTGCCAAAGAAAAACTGCAGAGACATCTTTCAAGAAGGTTTTAAACATGCTTTTGGAAGGGACCAAGATAAAACTGACTTAGATTCTGATATCAAATCCATAATCTCTAACTAGATCTGTAATACTAGCTTATGTACTATAAAAGAGGTAATATTCTACTCTTTATCCGTGAGTAAATGGTGAACTTTTGTGGATTTTAGCCTAGCTTTTCATATATAATTTTCACACTTATGAATGCGAAATGGCAATCAGTTATGTGTGTGTGGACATGGTAATTGGGAAGTCTTCTGATTCTGTCTCATTTCTGATTGTTAACCTTTGGGATATCAAATTTGAATTCAATTCCAACATTTTCAATTATAAAATTCAAATAGCTTAGCCAACACTTATTTCTCTGGGAAGATTTGTTGACATGTAATTATTTTAGCTTAGTTTTCCGGGTAGAGCAAACTCTTATAATTTATAATGGCTGTGGCAGATAGGAATTTGCAAAGGAAGGATAGTTCCAGGGATAGTGCTAGTATGACCATCAGCTTAATTCCATGCCCATTCCTTGGCCAAAAAAAAAAAAACTCATGGTTAGATGAACCCCAAATGAGAAGTCCGGGAGCAGGAGAACGAAGCGAGGCCTTCCTGGAAGGAAACAGCTAGGCCAGCTCAACCAACCCGGTCAAGCCAGGAGAGAGCGGCGAAGCCATCTCAACTGGCCCAAGAGACTCGGGCGGGAGCAGCAAGGCTGACTCACCCTTCCAGGAGGTTCCATGGAGAAGGACCAGAGAAACAGTGATCCTATCCGAACTGCTCGAAGACCACGCCATGTAACGCATATTTGACTAAACCAAGGGGGGAGGGGTTTAGTATGGAGGTTGTTAGGCTCCAAGTTCCCTATTCTGATTGCCCGAAAAGGATTGGCTATTAGAGAACCAATCTGGTTAACAGTAAAAGTGGTGTCATTGGCCACAAGCCCTTATAAAAAGGGCTGCCGCAGCTTGGGCTGTTGTTCCGTGACTATTGCTTAGCGAGTTTAAATAAAGAGTTTATTGTTGGAACCCGGTCTCACACGCTTCTTTCCAGATGGAACAGAAACTAATCAAGGAGAGGAGCAACTTAGAAGTAAGGACAAATTTCCTGACAGTTAGGACAATTAATTAGTGGAAGAACTTGCCTCCAAAAATTGGAAATATTCCAACACTGGAAGTTTTTAATATGAGGTTAGATGACCATTTGTCTGACATGGTGTAGGGTTTCCTGCCTAAGCAGAGGATTGGAGGACCTCCAAGGACTCTTTCAACTTTGTGGCCATAAAAGATATTTAAAGGGGATCCATGATGAAGCAAAATTGTGAACCATTGTCCTAGAACACTCACAGGGAAGGGCAGTGTTGCACAGGCAATCCAGGAAACCACTGGAGAAATAATAAAATGTTTTTGGAGTTGCATGAAACCATTGTAGGACTACTTGAAAAAGGAGGAAAAAAAAAAGAATTAAGGGAAGAGGAAACAATGTTCAGCCAAGAATAGGTGGGGAAGCTTTAGGGTTTTTAAAAGGCAAATATTTTAGAGAAACATTGGCATCCTCAAAAATCAATTTTCTTCTCGGAAACAAAAATTTAAAAATATTTCTCCTTCTATTTAAAACTGTTTCTGTTTTGCTCCAATGTGAGAATGGCTCCTTATTGTTCTGCTCTATGATATACTTACACCCTTACACCTGTACAGATCCACAAAGCAAGCCACATGTTCTTAATATAGAAAAAAGCTTTTTTGGTCTCTATTGATTCTTATTAAGGCCTACTTTTTTTTGTACTCTTTATCTTTCTGATCCTATCCCATTTTAACTTGTCTCCAATTAAGTTACATAAAATGCTTTTATTGCAGCTGTTAAATATTATTATAAATGTAATAAACCTGGCTAACCATAGTGACCAAATAGGTAACCCAAGAACTTGCTAACTTCTGCTTCCTATCATGCTGGGTTCTTGCAAATACATCTTTTGGGGGTAGAAAGACAATATTTATTTATTATTTATTTATTTATCTTCCACCTTTATTGTTTTTTTTACAAATAACTCTGTCAGGATTCCAAGTAATATACCCACAGCAAACAAAACTCCAGGGCAGATAGAGTCCTCAAAGAATAGTTTTATTGGATATGTCATATTGGCACAGGCTGATGAAAACTGACTCTGAAGGTTACCACAGTTTTCACCTAATTAAAAGTTTGTTCCCCAAACAACCAGTTACATGTCCAATCAAGCGTTGTATGTAAAACATAAATATTATATCCTGGATTTACTTGCTTTTGTTTTTTTGTTTTTTTGTTTTTTTTTTATTTTTTTGCTTTATTTGCTAAAGGTAGGTGTGATATGCTGAACACATTGAAAAAATAGCTGATGTATTCCTGGCAAACACTTTGAAGAAGTTTGTCTGCAAGAAAATAATACAAAATGACCATCTCACAATCAGCACATTTTTCAGGAAAATGCCATCTTGATCTTACATTCCTTGCTGTTGTTTTGCTGCTTCATTTTACTGCAAACTGTTTCTAAGATGTTAAGGTAATCATCTAAGCAGATCATTGAAACATAAAATACAGAGCTAGAATTGTCTCTCTGTAATTGAAAGTTACTTTGATATTCTGCTTTCAATGCAATAAGATCAGGATGGAGGAATCTTCAGGCAATATAAGTTGTTCGTGCCCTTTGCGATTGAGCTATGGTGAAAAATAGAAAGAAATTTCTCCTGCAAATGTTTTCACTTTCTACACAGAAGTGAATCTAATCTTTCTACCTTTGTGCTTTCCTATTTCCTCTCCTTTGTTTCAGCTTCCTGGAATGTTTTGTGATGTCTGCCACTGACTAGTGAAAAACCTTACAATATGCTGAAAAAGATTATATTTTCAGAATCAAACTTCCTAAATTTTAGCTAGGTTCACTTTTGGATGTGATCATTGCTATTCCTCTTAACAGCTCCATGCATAATTCTGTTAGCAATAGAAATAGCACTTAGACTTTATACTGCTTTACAGTGCTTTACAGTCCTCTCTAAGTGGTTTACAGAGTCCACATATTGCCACCATCAACCTCGGTCCTCATTTTACCAACCTCAGAAGGATGGAAGGTTGAATCAATCTTGAACCAATGAAACTCAAATTGATGAATTGCTGGCAGTTGGCAGTCAGCAAAATTAGCCTGCAATATTACATTTTAAATACTGTACCACCTCGGCTCAGTGTTTCAGCTCTCCATGTATTTGGTAGCCTCTTTGTTGGAGATGCAGTTCCAGAATTGTTGATTTATTTATTTATTTATTTGCATCTTTTACCTTAATAATCAGGGCCAGTAGATGGAGAGAGAGAAACAAATAATTGCCCCTTTGTTGTTCACATCATATCTGTTTATTTTCCCATGCTGTCAAGACTAATATTATTGGCTCTCTACTTCAGCCGACTTCCAAGAATACATAATTCCTTTCTTGTCTTTTCAAGCTTCATGAGGAAAAAAACTCAGAGATACAGACCTTCTCTAAAAGAATATTACTTTCTTTATAAATTGTATTGGTTCACCTAGATCTTAACTGTCTCTTTCTAGATAAGCCTAAAGGCCTTGGTTTTACTCACATCAGTGGTGGAATTCAAAAAGTTTTACCACTGGTTCAGTGAACATAGGCTTGGTGGGTGAAATTGCATGTGTGCACACACTTTGCCTGCGTGCACACACCAAACACGCACTTTGCAAAGGTGCAAAGGCGTTCCAACTCACCTCCTGCAAGCCTGCACTCTCCTGGTCGATTCAGCAGCTGCCGTTTGGCACTCTGCTCTGCCGCGCAAAGCAGCTGCACTTCAAAAGCAGAGGATAAAGGTGAGTATGGAAGCCCGGGTGAGCAGGTGGGCCCAACAGCAGAGTAGCAGAGAGAACTGGTTTAGTCTCCTCTGCTCATCACCGCTACCTGCTCAGCAGAACCAGGCTGAACCAGAAGAATACCACCACTGACTCACACATATTATTTTGTTAAATACAGAATCCAGTAAATAAACTGCAGAACTTCAATAAGAATTATTTCAAACATTTTACTAAATATAAGGCACCAGCCTAGTTCTCGTCATTGACACAAAGCCAATTGGGTGACCTCAGGCCAGTCACACTCTTTCAGCTCTAAAAAGCAGGCAATGGCAAACCATTTCTGAAATCTTGCCAAGAAAACTGCAGAGACATCTTTCAAGAAGGTTTAAACAATGCTTTGGAAGGACAAGATAAAAAAACTGACTAGATTCTGAACAAATCATAATCTCTAACTATGATTTCTTGAATACTAGTTCTAGTATTCAATAAAAGAGGTAATAATATCTACCTCTTACCTGGTGAGTAAATGGTGAAACTTTTGTGGATTTTAGCCTAGCTTTTCATATATAATTTTCACACTTATGAATGCGAAATGCAATCAGTAGCTGGAGGTGGGGACAGGTAAAAATGGGAAGCTCTGATCTGTCTCATTTCTGATTGTTAACCTTTGGGATATCAAATTTGAATTCATTCAAACATTTTCATTATAAAATTCAAATAGCTTAGCCAATCACTTATTTCTCTGGGAAGATTTGGTTGACATGTAATTAACTTTTAGCTAGTTTCCGGGTAGAGGCAAACTCTTAATCATTTATAATGGCTGTGGCAGATAGGATTTGCAAAGGAAGGGATAGTCCAGGGATAGTGCTAGTATGACCATCAGCTTAATTCCATGCCATTCTTGGCCTAACTTCAAAAGCAAGAATAATTATTTTATCCAAAGATGAATTCCCAGGGAAGAAAGTGAGAGAAGAGTAAGTGTTAATGCATAATGTTCTAGAATAGGTTGCTGGAAATAATTTGGCTCTGACCCCCATCCTTTACTTGCTTGAGCTTCACCCACTGTGAGCTGCTGAAAGATTCTGCAGGACTCCACTGACAGTGTTTCAGATTCTGTCTGCATCTGATCAATTAACATTTTTAAAATGCTGAGAGTACTTCTTTCACTCAAGACCTGGGAAGAAACAGCAAAATTGACTGGCCTCACACAGGGCTGAACAATTTTAAAATAGCTAACTACACCAATTAAATATTCATTTTTATGAAAGGCATTCATTATGCTCTTCATCCCATAAGCTGTTCATACTTAGCACTCATTGCAGAGTTTCATCGCTTACAGTACATTGGAAGGCCCATAAAATATTTAGAGGCTGCCATTATAGCTTGGCCAGCCCATCCTTTATTGACAGTTTGTGCTGTACATCATTTGTCAAAAGATCAGTCCAGCTTTGCACACTTGGGTTATGTTGTCAGCACAACAGTTATATCATAGTGTCTTGTAATATTGGTAAAGAACTTGATTTCAGAACAAACAGCTTGTAAGTTGGATTTCTAGATTCAAGGCAACCATTTAAAACTTATAACTTGGAGATAGGGTAAGGGGAAAGGAGAAAGGGAAAGACATAGAACCACTTTGCTAAACTTCATAGAACAGGGGTGTCAAACTCAATTTCATTGAGGGCTACCAATTGATAAGGCAGGACTTCCCTCAGACCTTCCCTCACTCTCATTATAATCTTCCTTCCTTCCTTCCTTCCTTCCTTCCTTCCTTCCTTCCTTCCTTCCTTCCTTCTTTCCTTCCTTCCTTCCTTTCTTCCTTTTCTTCTTTTTTCTTTCCTCTTCCTTCTCCTTTCTTCTTCCTTACCCCCTTTCCTTATTTTTCCTTCCTTGCTCTCTTCCCATATTTTCTTATTTTTCTTTGTCTTTCCTCTTTCTCTTTCCCCTTTCCTGTCCCTTCTTGCCTATGTATTTTCAGGGAGGCCCAAGGGCCAGATCTAAGTGATTTGTGGGCTGGATCCAGCGTGCAGGCCTTCAGTTTGACACCCCTGTCCCAGAACATTACCATGCAAGAGCAACATATCCATTGATGTTTCCTACCCAGTCATTTGTTTATTTTGCTTATCTACATATTTGGTTCCTTGCTTTTTTAAAATCAGTTAGTTTTCATCAGTCTTTTGTTCTGAATGAATTATAAATATTCCATGTGCTTAAAAGCTTGCTCTCTGAAGTTTAAGTAAGATTGTGACTGTTGAAGTTGCTACTGAAAACACTGTTGGGGAGGTAAAAATTGTTTATAAGCATGCTTCAAGAGGAAGAGGTATCTCAACTGATGTGGTCTGTCCTATGGGCAATTTGGTCCCCTTTAAGAAGATCATTATGGCACTGTTATAAGCACCTCCTTGCAGAATGAAGTTTATGAAGAGGAAAATGCAAGTGCACTCCTGAGAGTAGGTCAGGGCATTCTGACAGTGGAGTACTCCAATATATCCATACCTCCTTCTTGGCTTCAACCTGACACAATAGATATCAATTTGTCTTCTTTGTGAGCTTTTATAAATTCACAAAAGTATGTAATCTAAAGTGTTACTGTGCTCTATTTTACAAGTAAGCCAGGACTTATGCCCTAACCTAATATAATTGGTGCACTCAAAAAAAGTGGACTCACTGAAAATCATCTTATTTATGTGTAATTGTTATTATGCGGGTTCTGTCTCTCCTCTCTTGAAATGGCCTGGAGATTCTCAATCATCCAGGTCACAGTTATGTCAAATGTGTTTTTTTTGAAAGGCAACTGGACGGTTTTCTCCTGAAGGAAAACATTTCGCTTCTCATCAAAGAAGCTTCATCAGTTTTGATGGTGAGAGGATGTAAAGTCATATACTGACAGGGTGCAGAGGTGGAGGAATAAGACACCACCAATCTCCAATCCACAACATAGACATTTTAGCAGTTCCAAGAAGATCCCACAACCAATTCAGGTGACCCTGAGGGCACAAATAAACCCCAAGTGGCTCCAGCCAGTGTTAATGGCCAGATGACTGCAAAGAAATACATCCTTCTATCCAGTGGTGGGATTCAAATTTTTTTACTACTGGTCCTATGGGTGTGGCTTGGTGGCCATGGCAGAGGAAGGATACTGTAAAATCTCCATTCCCACCCACTCCAGGGGAAGGATATTCTGAAATCCCCATTCCCTCGACACTCCTGGGATAAGGTTACTGCAAAATCTCATTCCCTCCCCACACCACTAACCTGCTTTCCAGCTCTGTTCTCCTGTGCAGGGCATCAAGAGAAGACGCAGACAATCAGCTAGGACTCAGGAGGCAGAGCATAGATGGGAGTGGGGTCAGTCAGAGGTGGTATTTACCGGTTCCGAACTGCTCAAAACTTCCACTACCAGTTCTCCAGAACTGGTCAGAACCTGCTGAATGCCACCTCTGCTTCTATCCCCCACCACCATCCTATCAGAATCTATCCTTCCATTCCCCCCCACAATTCTAGTCTCAACTGTCAGGAACTTTTTCCTCAAAAAAAAAACAACAGTCCATCTGCCTTATGAAAAAGAAAGTTACAAGCAGTTAGAAGGATCTAGAGCAGGTTGTCAAGCTCACATCGTGACAGTGTTGTCACGTGACCTTTTGTGACTTTTTCCCCCTTTGCTAAACCAGGAATGGGTGAGACCAGCACATGATATATCCGGCTTGTGGGCAAGGAGTTTGACACCCTTGATTAGAGTTTCTCAGGGCCCTGTCTACAGGTTGCTACTAACTCTAGAGCACTGTTATCAGTGATGATATTAATCACACCAGATATATAGTCTGCACCGATTTAGAAGCATATGTATTAGACGTAAGCCCATGTCACACTGAACCAACGGATGCAAAGAGGATGGAAAATGGACAAAAAACCTTGCCATCCGTTCGAAAACACGCGATGCTACTCACTGCCTCCATTTTTGCTTCCTCTCTATCCGTCAACAGCATCTTTTATTGACATTTCAATCCACTCCGAAAGTTTTGGGCTGCCCAAAACTTTTGCGCATGAAAAATGTATCCAGTTCGTCCCCGTTCTTCATCCACTACGCTTTCTGCTAGCAATCCGTTATGGCATCCTGTCTCCAGTTACACACCGCTTATATCCGGCTTGGCGGCGTGCCTCTTGCTTGATGCATCCCGCGCAACTCGCATCCACCCGGGAATGCAGGGAGGAAAGCCCAGAACAGCATGCAGAACAGATGCAGCAGAACAGATGCAGAACAGATGCCAGAACGGATGCCAGGCATGGAAACAATCAGCGGTTATTTTAAAGCGGGAAAAAAACCATTCTCGCAAGAACGGGGACCTATCTTGGATATTAAGGATGTACTGGCAGGGATTGCCTAGAGGATGCCTAGAGGATGGCCTAGAGGATTGCCTAGAGGATGCAAAGGGACACCTATTACTGCCTATAAAAAGGAGGGGGAGCAAACTCGTCTGGCATTCTTCATTTTAGGGACCAGCAGCCCACCTGTGCAGACCTCTGCAGACTCATCTGGACTCTTCCTCTTCCACCAGCATTCAGTTCATGTTCCACCATGGGATCGTTACCACCAGTCCTTTTGGCAGCCAACCATCCTTCTGCAACAGTGGCAAAGCCATTCTACCAGGCGCTTGTAACTCTACTACGGAAAGAAAAAGGGCGGCCAAGAAGCGTCTGGGGTCCGAAAATGTGATCGGAGAAGAGCAGAGTACGGACTGTAAAACAAGCTGATTTGGTGGAGCTCAGGAACGGAAGATACTCGGGCTCCGTTCCAGAACGTCATGAGGATGACTTCCAGCCATTGTTTGACGAAAGTTGTTTCAGTGGCTGCAACAACCCCAGGTTGACCAATGGCAAAACACAACTTCCGGCCCATCCTGGACCCTTGGGCTCAGGTGGCACCTCACTCTGCGCCACCTGGCCTCAAGGGACCACCTACAAAAGAATTGCAGTACGGCTGGGGGTGCCCCACAACACCATCAGGCATTGTGGGCAGAGAAGTGGTGCAGGCCATCATCGAAGAATAACAAGGAGGAGCTCCTTCCAGTGCCCCTCACTGAAGAAGGATGGAAGAAAGGTTGCAGAGCAGTGGTATTCAGAGGTGGAACTTCCCACACCACCGTTGGAGCCATCGATGGCAAGCACGTGGCCTGCAAAGGCTCCAGCCAAGTCGGGGTCCACTTATTTCAACTACAAGGGCTTCTTCAAGCATCGTCCTCTCGCCAGGTCGATGCTGACTTACAAATTCTGGTTTACATCGATGCTTCAGGCAACGGCTCATCTTCAGTGCCCAGGTTAACAACGCCGTCACCTCAAATAAGGGCTGGAAGTCAAAACCTCATCGTGGGCTTCCCAGATCCCAGACCCCCTGCCCCAATGACATGCAAGATGTTACCCTACTTCATCGTGCGGGATGGATGACGCCTTCTCCCTTCAGAAACCTACCTCATTGAAAGCCATACACTTTCAGGACTCCTGACCCATGAAGAGAGGCTTTCAACTACAGACTGGTCCAGGGCAAGGCGGGTGGTGGGAGAACGCCTTTGGCATTACTGGCCAACAGGTCCAGGTACTTGTCACCCACCATTTGCAGGCATCGCCCAGAGACCGCTTGAGGTGGATCATGGGAACTTGCTGGCGTCCTGCACAATCTCATGCGCACCCGCTTACCCGTTCTGCAAAACAGCTCGTGGACCTCCAACAAGGGCAATGGACATGGAGCTAGGGAATGGAGCAAGGCGAAACCTGATCGACACTCAGGATGTGCAAGGCCACGAACAGAGCCTTACGGAAGGAAAGCCAGCGCAACCTCCTGAAACACTGGTGCAACTCCCCAGCTGGAGCGGTGGTGGCCATAGACAGGGAGTAGATGCTTAATGGATGCTTCCTTCAAGGGCCGTCTCATTCACATGGATGAGATTGGCCTGGTATTGTTGGGTGGCCTACATATGAACAGGCGTTTTAATAAAGATTGTGTTTGTGTTCAAATTTGTGGATCAATTGCTTTACATTGTTACGTTGATAAAAAAGTGCCATAGGTTGGCACTGGGCAGGGTTGACCATACAGTCCCACTATTGCTTGCACTGGAGTTATCTATCCACAGCTATTAGCCATCCCAAAGTATCCCTGCTCGATTCCACAGTATCCCTGCCCACCTCACTGCTATCTTAACCCATCCCACAAAAAATGCAAAGCTTTAAGCCAATTCTAAAAGTTTCCACCAGACTTTAAAAAAAAAAAAGAAATGAGCAAGGTGTGAATCAAGAGATCTTAAGGAACAACGCTGCCAAAAAAAAAAAAAAGTCACAGTAGCCAGCTACCCCGGTCTCTGCCACTTCTTCTTGTCACTCGTAGTGTGCCCGTCTCAGGGTGAAGGTCCTAGGTGCTGTGTGGGAGTGCGTCTGATGCCTGCCTGAGAGGACAACCAGGGACGATGTGTGAGGAAGCTCTCGACATCTGGCTCAGACCCTTTATGCTGAGAGCTCCTTCTCCATTGCCATGGGGTCAGCCCCTATACTTGATACAGATTGTACTGAGGCTGCGCTGGCTGTGGGGGGAGGAAGGGTGTGTATGGGGGCGTCTGCTCGTCTGCACTGGGTAGGATGGCAGGGGTGGCAATTCATTGCGTGGGTGGCATCACTTTCGTGGCACATTGTCGATGGGTTGGATCGGTTGCATCAGTGAAACAGTCCCGGCAGTGTCACGATGATCTGTGGCCTGGACGGGAGGCTGTGCCTGTACTGCTAACCTCCTGGTAGCCGGTAGCCTGTAGTGAGGCCTGTGGACCTTGGAATGCGCAGGACATCACTTGGTGGGAGAGAACCTGGACGAGTGGAGCAGGTTCTCTTCTGTCTGGAGGTTGTGAAAGGCAGCTCGGTGATCCATCCTTCACCACTGATGTGGTCTCCTTTCTTGAGGGTTCTGGTTGACATAGGTAGGAAGGGCTTGCAGTTGAGATGAGGAGTCGGTGTGGACCAGCTGAGAAGGATATCAATGCTGGTTGCGGATGTGTCCTGTCTCCAAGCAGACAGTGGTCTCTGCCCCTCCTGCTGTTGCTCTCTGCCTTTCTGCGGGGCGGAGGCTGGGGGGGTAGATGCAAGCTTAGGACGTGTGATCGATTGGTCCTTCTCCCACCACACAGGATGTCCTCTACACACTCCACCACGCTTACCAACCTTCCGCGTGGTTCTCATGTGGCACCCTCCACAGAAAAACCTGCCTGGAGACAGGACTTGACTCTCAGCTGGAAGAGGACTGGCTCTCAAGGCAGGCTGCCGGAGGAGAGAGGTCGTTGAAGGGGTCTTGCTCCTCGGGGGCAGACTCACCCTCCAGGAGCGCACTGGCCATGACGTAGGTCTTCTGTTCTGTTCCAGCTTACTGTGGCCTGGCCAGATTCTTGAGGTGCAGCTTTCCCGTACCAGGGTGCATATTGTTTCCCACCAGCCGAGGAGCACCTCCGAAGTGTAACCAACTCTCTGCCTTCCCTCCAAGCAGCCTGCTTCCGCTTGGTTCCCTGTACAGGCGTGTCCTTCGCCCAGATAGTCTCTTCTTCTCAGCTTACTCCAGCACCTCATCCTTGTGTCCCTCCTCAATATAGTATTGCTCCTCTCCAGTACAATACGCCGTTCCTCCTTTGGCGGACCAGCATGGGACCTCATCCAGAGGGGGCTCTCAGGTAGTAGGGGTTGCTCCTCCACACCACCAGAAGCAGCAGCACACCAGCAGAATCATCATCATCACCATCATCATATCATCATCATATCCATCACAGAAGATCATAATCAGCATCATCATCAGCAGCAGCAGCAGCAGCAGGATCATCAGCAGCAGCAGCCGGCAGCAAGGATTCAGCAGAGCAAGGACCAGCAGGACCGGTATCAGGCAGCAGTAGATAAGCACCAGCAGGGCGCAAGTCCAGGAGCATGAGCAGGACCAGGATCACGAGCAGGACGAGCAGACGACAAGACCAGGAGCCGAGCAGTACCAGCAGGACCAGGAGCACTTCAACAGGATACACCAGCAGAAAGCACCAGCACCAGCAGAAGCACCACGCCAGGAGCAGTAGCAACCAAGCGAAGCAGAGTCAAGGGGCAGGTGCGGAGGTTGGCCCTGTCCCTTGTAGGGATGTGGCTGGGTTGCTGAGCCTCTCCGCTCTTCCTCCCCATGTGTGTGGGTTGCTGGCTGGCAGGAGGGGCTGCAGGGCACCAAGGCTGCAGGAAGGGCTGGCAGGGAAGCTGGGGCAGGAAGGCTGCAGAAGGGCTGCAGAAGCCAAACGAAGGCTGGCAGGCAGGGCACGGAAGGCGGCTCGAGAAGCCTGAGTTAGGCTGGCGGAAGCCGGCAGAAGCAGGCAAGCAAGGCAGCACCAAGGCTGGCTGGAAGGCAGGCTGGCAGCATGCTGGCAGGCAGGCATGAGGCAGGCAGGCAAGGAAACTCGAAGTGTCCAGCAGCAGGTCTTTCCTCGGGAATGCTGCGCAACGTGCGAGCTGCTTCCCTTTTATCCGGGTACGCAATGCTCTTCCCGCGATGTGCAATTAACGCTCGCATCCGTTTCCGCATTCCGCTGTGCATCCTAGGCCTTCCGCTGTGCATCCGCTTTATCCGCTGTCACGCTGGTGCAATCCGCTCATCTGTTTGGCATCTCGTTACTGCATTGCTATATTCCGTTCCGCGTCCGTTCGTGAGGCCCCCGGGAAGCCCTGCGGTTTGCGCATCCGCTCCATCCGCTTCCATCGCTTCCATCGCTGGGCTTCCGTATCCGCCCGCTTTGCATTCCGCCCTTGCGTCCTCCCCGCGTCCGTGTTATCCGCTCGGTTTATGCAATTTTTTGCCCCTTTGAGAGCGGATAACAACAGATGGAACATTTTGCTCATCCGCTGTGTCCTTTTTGCATCCGTTGGCCAGTGTGACATGGGCTTAAAGTGGTCCACTGACTTAAGTGGTCAGATTTGCCTTTATTTCCCCTTACCAATTAATATTCAGCTACTGAGTGTGCCTAACAAATTATAATTTATATCAACGGCTGAAAATTACAGCTGAAGCAATGAGAAGTATCCTAACGCAGGCTTCACAATAAATTACGTGAAAGGAACTATGTGGAAGTGACATGGACCTGCAATAGATAAGATCAAGATGATGCAGACTTATGAATGAACTGTGGTGAAAGTGACAAGATTTGCAACAGATACATCAAACTTAACAGCTACAAGGAAATCTGGTTTACAAAAGTCAAGCCTTATAAACTCCAGTTTGAGAAGCTGTTAAATCTCAAAGGAGCTGCATGAAAGATCTGTGTAGCTCTGCCTCAATCTTCTATATATATTTTCCTAAAATCTACCTTTTCACTCCCAAAGCTAAATGTGCTTTGGATTTCCATTAAGTGTTTGTACAGTGTAATAAAGAGCTCCTGGCAACAGAAAACAACCTTTAAATGATATAGAATAATAGCCTGGTCTTCACATCAATTCATATTAGCCCTGACGTTCAGGATGAAGTGCTTAAATCACAGTCTATCAGACAGATGAAAGAACAATACATTTTTTTGTGTGAAATGATCAATGATTTCTATTTTCTGGGCAAAAATCCTCTCAAATTCCCTATAGTTGAATAACTTGCTGGAGTGGAAAATTTTTATTTAACTGCAGTTGTGCATATATCTCTTGAGTTTCCTCAGAGCAATTAAAGTGATACTAAAAAACAAAAAATCCTTCCTTAGCCAAGGGACAAATTTTCAGCTCCTACCTACCTGTCCCTGGAGTATCCTTCAAGCAATCACTTGAGTACTTTCCTTTCTGTTTTAACTTCTTCGGCTTGAATAAGAAATATCGTGATTCAAATGTTATCTACCTGATCAACAACTGATTTCTAACATTTGACAACTGTCTACCAAATTTACACAATCAGTTCCTATTTTCAAAAGTATATACAGTATATCACAGAAGTAAATACATCCCTCACATTTTGTAAATTTTTAAGTATATCTTTTCATGTGACAACACTGAAGAAATGATACTTGGCTACAGTGTAAAGGAGTGAATATACATCTTTGGAAGTCTTTAATCTAAGAATAAATATTGTGAGACTAGAGTATGTCAAAAGTTAAGCATTTTAAAAATCAAAATCAAAGCAACAACAGCAACAGCAACAGCAACAACAATAATAAACAATTGTCAATAAGAAAGACAAAAAAGTCTGGATCGTGGATGTGGCAGTGCTTGGAGACAGCAGAAGAGAAGAGAAAGAACTGGAGAAGATAACAAAATACAAAGACCTTCAAATAGAAATAAATGACAATGGTAAAGGCAAGCAAGGGTAGTACCAATAGTAAGAGGCATCTTGGGTACAGCCCCAAAACAACTGGAGCACCACTTGAACACCATAGGCATTGACAAATTTGCCATCAGTCAATTGTAGAAGGCAGCTTTACTTGGAATAGCTTCCATCCTGTGGCAATATCTGTAACACAATCAAACATCCAGATTTGCCTATCCCAGGTCCTTGGTAAAACCAAACTCAATCTGAACATCTGGCTGACTGTGCTAATAATAATAATAATAATAATAATAATAATAATAATAATAATAATAATAATAATAATAATAATAATAATAATAGCTAAAGTTCAAGAAGCTAGTTGAATACTTGTAGGTTACTAGCATGACAGGTCTCAGATTTTTCTGCTTTCTGAATACGTTTGGAAGCAGTGGCACATTAGTATCATAACTGTCTTCTGAAATTTGAAAACACCAAAATGTTTTGTTTATATATCTGCCTAATTTATATAGTTTTCCATTTCACAATCAAGTGATTCTGGGTGACATCCAACAAAATTATATGATGAACCTCTGCTATCTTCTTTCAGCACAGAGCCCTGATAAAGTGGCTGATTGAAAGTAAAGGCTACCAGCCATGAACTTTCATTCTGTCTTTGGATATCAATAGCATTTTTCCAAACATCCATCATGGGAATCACACCTCTCTTCCATTTACATCAATGTATATAGCTTTAACATCTTCAGAGCAAGCTCAGTTCTTTGATGATGATGATGATGAAGTAGAACCCAATAAAATAGAAATGTTGAAAAGTTTTATGTTCCAATATCAATGTCTATGTCATCTAACCATTGAAGTGCAGCATCGTTTATATATATTTTTAAAAAAGCAGATACTGGACCAGTATATGCCCTTAAGTTACAACCAGTCACAATATGATCTATAATTTGATGTGAGATCCTTCTCAGTCACAATGAGGGGAGGATACTAAGATACTAGGATGTGAAGCTAGTTTGTCTCCTCATGGTACACTCTGGAAAGCACAACAGCATGAACTGAATGAAGTAGCAATTGTTGACAGCCAGACTATTCTGTAGACTTTCCTGGCTTTCAAAATACATGGCAATGAAAATGAAAACAAAAAACAAATGGATCTTTTCTGCCCCAAATGACAGGAGAGATCAGAAATATCATTTGAATCTTTGTAATAATTTTGAAGCATGCACAGTCTCAAAAGCTACTAAACTTACTGTAGATTTCTGCAACAAATGAAAAATAAGGAAAGGGATATATTTTGTATGCAAGATGTCTTATGTTCAAGAAGAACTTTGAAAACTCTTGTTTGAAATACCTCAACAGTTATTGTCAGTCATTACCGGCTATAGTAGGTGAAACAGACCAAGGTCTCATTCAGTATAAGACAGATTTCTATGTTCACAAAACAATGGAAAACAATCCTTGATACTTCAGTATCAGGCAGAAAAATAATCCTGCTTTTTTTTTCTTGATAATGTTTCTCCAATATTACTTTTTCTGATAAAGTTTGAAAACTATTTGTATGGTACAACCGTTTAACAGAATGAGTCCACTTGACATTATGTTTAAAAGAGGTATGAAACAACCTTACTTTAAACTAAATACAGCTTTTTTTCTTTTTGTTCCTTAGAGCTCTTGTTCAATATGACAACAGAGTATTGGCATTAGAAATTATTCAATAATAGAAGATATTGTTGAAGAAATTGTCATGGGCCGGCATTTTGTTCTTGCATTTATTTTTCATTACTTATGAAATGTCTAATAGATGAACATGAATGATGAGTTACTTATTGCTCAATCATCTCTGAAGCAGTCTGTATATTTACTGACCTTTCATATTTTAATGAATTCCCAAGAGAAGATATCCACAGGAAACTTCTCCCTCTGGGTTGTATCAGTAGTAATACAAAGAAAAAAATCTTATTATTGGTAAATTGTTGGAGTTTCTTCCTCCTCTAAAAATCATCCCTATTTTTCTGTTTACAAATATTGTGATTAATTCAGGAATGTTATTTGTGCCAAAGTTTAACATGTGTACTCCATCTTAAAAGGTAAAGGTTCTCCTCGCACATATCTGTTAGTCATTTTTGGCTCTAGGGAGCAGTGCTTATCTCCGTTACAAAGCTGAAGATCCAGCACTGTCCAAAGACGTCTCTGTGGTCATGTGGCTGGCATGACAAAATGCCGAAGGTGCACAGAACGCTGTTACCTTCCCACTAAAAGTGGTCCCTATATTTCTACTTGCATTTTTACATGCTTTTGAACTGCTAAGTTGGCAGAAGCTGGAACAAGTAATGGGAGCACATTTTGTTACGCAGTGTTAGGAATTCAAACTGCCAACCTTTCTGATCAACAAGCTCAGCATCTTAGCCACTGAGCCACCACGTCCTTTGGTACTCCATCTTATTTCCATCTTATTACCACCCAGCTGTGTTATATTTTGTTATCTATAATTCTAACATGTTTGCTGATTAGAGGTTATGGGAGATGAAATCCTACAAAGGATAGTCTAGGTGGGAAAATTTGGTGTAGTTTGCATTGAACTAGGCAGGTATAATGAACTACATCATAGTTCATTGAACTACAATGGTATGATGATATGAAACAAACAGACAAAACATACAAAAAGCATACAAAGAAGAGTTGCAGGAATTGGGTATGTATAGTTTAATGAATACGAGAACTAGGGGAGACATGATAGTAGTATACCAATATCTATAGGGCTGCCACAAACAAGAGGGAATCCACCTATTCTCCAAAGCACTTGAAGGCAAGACAAGAGGCAATGGATGGAAACTAATCAAGGAGAAAACCAACCTAGAACTAAGTAGAAATTTCCTGACAGTTAGAACAGTTAATCAGTGGAACAAGTTGCCTTCAGAAGTTGTAGGTGCTCCAACACTGGAGGTTTTTAAGAAGAGATTGGACAACCATTTGTCTGAAATGGTATAAGGAAAGGGTCTTCAAACTTGGCAAGTTTAAGATTTGTGGACTTCAACTCCCAGAATTCCTGAGCTAACATGACTGGAGGAGGAATTCTTGGGAGATGAAGTGCACAAGCCTTAAGATGTCAAATTTGAAGACCCCTGGTATGAGATTTCTTGCTCGAGTAGCGGTTTGGACAAGAAGACCTCCAAGGTCCTTTCCAACTTTGTTATTCTGTTAAACAAACTTGGCTTAACTCCTGCTAATATACTGCAGCATTTTATATTACACCTAAATGTTCTGATAAAACATTTATTTTCCATTTAAGCTTGAATATATCTAAGAAACATGCCTGACTCATACTGATTGTCAATGCAAGAAAATCACTTTTGCTTCTCCTTACTGAAAGTGAAATGAGATTTCAGTATGTGTCATCACATAAAAGAAACTTCTGTTTTCATTTGGCCCACTCTAAGTAAATCAGCATGGTTCTTATTTGCTCATTGACTATTTTATCAAATTTCATTCCTTCCCCCCCTCCCTCCTTATCTCTAAAATCTTTTAAAATTTTTATTTTATTTCCTAGGCTATCTTGTAACATTATGTCTTAGAAATGCCATATTTGCAATTTTGAACTCTTGCTGGCAAATCTGCAGGAGAAGCCATGGTGAATGTAATATTAAATGATATAGACCTAAGATCCTGAGATATGTCAGTGTAGAAGAGCTAAAATTGCTTGTTATTAGAGGAAGATCAAAGTTTTCCCTGTTAAGAAATAAACACAGCAGGATAACATGCACAAAATGGGGCTGAATTAGAATACCTTTGATTACTTTTTTTCAGTTCTGACTGTGTAAAAGTCACTTCATGAGCCAGGGAAGGTGCATTAATATAACTGGGAGAAGAACTGAAGACAGAGGAGATACAGTTTCATTAATTAAAACCATAACTGTCTCTTTACAATATATTATTAACATCCTCTCTTGAACAGCTCAAGCAAAGCAAAAAAAAAAATTCCAAGATGAAGCCTATGTTAATATTTATTATATCTAAACCCTATGTCTGTCTGAGATATTTATATGGTTTCCACAGTGAAGCAAGTAATTATACCATAATTGCCAATGAGTTATTCTTACAACAGCCCTGTGGAGCAGAGAAATAGTATCCATGTTTTGACAGGTGGAAAACTCCCTGGACAGTCAAAGGTCACACAACTGCCAACATACTTTGAAGCAAAGGTCCTCAGATCTTCCAGCAGCAAACTGACATGCCATGGACCATCCATCCTCCTACTCAATAAAGGGCACCCGCATTGCTATAAAAACTTGTGGGGGAGATTCACATGCAGCTGCAGCTTAGTTTTCTGTCTTCTGATTCTAGTTATGTTGAGAGGAAGAAAAAGATTCTGTTGACTTAGCACTCTTCCTCTTCTTCAGTTAGTTCCTGGTGGGAGGAATTACAATCCTTTCTCAATCTCTTCATATGCAGGAAAGAAACTAATTACGGGATGTTCTTCAAAACTTCAGATTTTAATGATTAGTAATCGTTGGGTCTTTAAGCCTGTAGACATTTCAGAAAAGTTAATTTCAAGATAAATAGAGCCAGAAATTTAACACTGCTGGTAAAAATGGAAATAAATCTAATTTTCATAATCAGAAAATTCATATCCAGATAGCAGTGGTGGGATTTAACTTTTTTTTACTACCGGTTCTGGTGAGCATGCTGTCATGCCCCTGGTAGACACAGACTCTGAGGGAGAGGAGGAACAGCCAACAGGGAGTGGGAGTGTGGCTTCACAGGTGGTGGAGGAGGCTGGGGAAGGGCAGAGGCTGGATGAGCAGTCAGAGGAGGACCCAGGCCCATCCCCTATCCATCCTAGNTGGTTGGCGTTCTTCCAATGGACTATACCTGGTTATCTTCCTGAAGTTTGTAATTATTTATCCTGGTCTGTCATGGAACTTTATTCCGTGAGGTTTGTTTTTGGTTTTTGCTTTGTTATCTGCTCTTTTAATTTGAACTGTGTTTTTTCATTTGGAATGTTACTTTGAAAATAATTTAATCTTCAACTGTGAACAATTAAACAGTGAAGCCAAGTTGAAGGCATTAAAGGACCTTTATTTACATTTTGGTTTTTGTTATATTTTTTATACACTCCAGGTCATCACACACGCAGAGGGTTTGCTACTGACCTTCTCCTGCAGTCCTGCACTATCCCTGTGTCTTCAACAGCTGACATGCGGCAATCTGTTGTTCTGCGCAAAGCAGTTGAACTTCAAAAACAAGAAATAAAGGCCAGTATAGAGCTGGGGCAGGCAGGCAGGCCCAGCAGCTGATCATTGGAGTGAACCAGTTCTCTCACAGATGATCCTCGGAGCTACTGGTTCAGCCAAATTGCACCAAACTGGTAGTATACCACCACTGCCAGATGTATGATGATATTTTATTTTCTGCCAATCAGACTTCAATTTTGTCTAATTCTGAACAGTGAAATCTAAGGAAGGATGGAGAAATTAGATAGGATTCCAAGAACACTTATTAGAATATAATAATAGCCATTTCTAGAACAGTCAAAAAGTGAGGGTAAGTTTAGCTGGGAGGGATGAAATTGTTTAAAAAGATACAATTACCATTTCCAAATCTCTCCCCCTGCCCCAAATGAAATAGGCTAAGGAATGACGCTAGTCCAAAGCCTCTGGACACTGTGACATAGGAACCCAATAATATAAAACTGCATTTGGATGCATAAAGTCCATGGTGGCTAAGACTCTGACCTTGTTGATCAGAAAAGTTGGCAGTTCAGTGGTATGAATTCCCAGCACCATGTAACAGAGTGAGCTCCCATTACTTGCAGAGGTAGTATTCAGCAGGTTCTGACTTGTTCTGGAGAACTGGTCGTGGAAATTTTGAGTAGTTCAGAGAACCAGCAAATATTACCTCTGATTGGCCCCACCTCTATCTATTCTCTGCCTCCCAAGTCCCAGCTGATTGTCTGGGTCTTCTTTTGTTGCCCTGCACAGGAGAACAGAGCTGGAAAGGAGGTTAGTGGGGTGGGGAGAGAATGGGATTTTGCAGTAACCTTATCCCAGGAGTGAGGGAGGGAATGGGCATTCTGCAGTATCCTTCTTCTGCCATGCCCACCAAACCATGCCCATCAAGCCATGCCCACAGAACCAGTAGTAAAAAAATTTGAATCCCACCACTGGTTACTTGTCCCAGCTTCTGCCAACCTACCAGTTCAAAGATATGTAAAAATGCAAGTGGAAAAATAGGGACCACTTTGGCATTCTGTGCTTCTTCAGCATTTAGCCATGCTAACTGCATAACCACAGAGACATTTTCGGACAGTGCTGGCTCTTTGGCTTTGTAATGGAGATGAGCATTGCCCCCTAGAGCAGGAAATGATGAGGACATATGTGCGAAGGGAACCTTCACCTTTATCTTTACCTATGCCTTAAAAAGGATTGGGGGTTCTATATGATGTATTTTGTGAAGGTTTAAAATAGCACATGTGTAACTGAGACACATATAGCATATAGACAGAATTAATTCATGGCAGCTCAAGTTTGTTAGATTGAGGGTTTATTCTGTATATGGAATAAACATTAAAATAAATTGTTTTATCTGATTTAATCAGAAGCAATGTTTGCTAGACTATATTGTTTCTTCCCCTTCAAAGGGTGAGCAAATCAAAATCAATGCACAGAAAGATCAGAAAAGCAAGTTCTGGCCAACTATTCAGAGAAACAAGGTTTTAGAACTCAGATGAACATGCTATTTAATTGTAGATAGCAGCATAAGATATATTTGTTTTCCCCAGAATTGATAAGGTGATGGTTCTTGAAGGGTTAAATGACAATACAGGTGAGTATTTTGCTCTTTTAAGGCAATAAAAGGTTTTTCATTGCAGGACACTTAAATGTTGCACTTTTATTAGTTTACTGTATGTTATTGTTGTTTGCACTGCTTTGTATATTTTTCTGTCTCCTTAAAAGAAAGTGAAAGATTAACAATATGTTATTGTTGTTAAGGCCTGGTCCCACTGCACTTACGGATGCAAAGAGGATGTAAAACGTTAAAAAAAGCTTGCCATCTGTTGGAAAACGCTATGCATCCATTGTGTATTCACTGCATACGTGTTTCATACGCTGTATCCGTCGCAGCATCCGTCCACTGAGATTTCATCCGTGCAAGAAGTTTTGAGCTGCACAAAACTTTGTGAATGGATGAACTTTTCCACCGCGTACGATGTAAATCCGCCAAAACATGTACGGGAAACAAACGTTCTGTGTCCATTATCATCCAATTAAACGTCCGCTGTATCCTCTCTGCATCCTCTAGCCATCCCCTCAACTCACATTCCGCTACAGCTGGAAAACGGAAAGAGGGATGAAACAAAAGGTACAAGAAGGTGTTCTAACACAGCGTTAGTAGCATGGAAATAGGAAAGGATGTAAGCGTATGCATCTCGTATATAAAGGATTAAAAACGGAAAAAACGTTTGTATCTGGGATGTATCTCGTATATTTTAGGATGTCTGGAGTATGTCTAGATTATTGTAGAAGGGACCACCTAGCAGACAACCGATATTTCCTATAAAAAGGGGGAGAAAATCATCTGGATCTCAGTATGAGTCCAGCAGCCCTGGTGTACAGACCTCTTCACCCTTGGTCTTGGTCTTCAACATCATCAATTGTTCTCCACCATAATCATGACACCAGTCCGTATGATAGCTGCGCTCATTCATTACCAGAACCAAAACCTGTTCAGCGACTGTTTCAACTTCTGTACAGAAGGAGAAGAAAGGAGACATCCAAGAGCTGTGTTGGGTCCGAGGATGGATCATGAGAAGAAATGGAGTTTGGACTGTATGACCAGTTGAATGTTGGAGCTAGGAATGAAGACCCTCATGCATTCCATCATTTCATGAGGATTGCCACCAGCCATGTTTGAACGAACTTTTGTAGGCATCTGAGACCCAGGTTGACCCAAGGCCTAGCACCAACTTCCGTCCCAACCTGGACTGAATGTGCACTGACTCTGCAGAGCACCTGGCCTCTGGAACCACATACAGAAACATGCAGTATGCATTAGGGTTGCCACACAACACCATCAGCAAAGTAGTCAGGAGAAGTGGTAGAGGCCATCATCGAAGAATACGTGGCAAAGAGTGCCTCAAGCTGCCCCACCAACAGAACAAGGCTGGAGAAAACTTGCAGGAAGAGTCGTATCAGAGGTGGATCTTTCCCCACACCGTTGGAGACATAGATGGGAAGCATTGTGGCCTGCAAAGCTCCAGCCAATTCAGGGTCAAATTATTACAACTACAAGGGCTTCTTCAGTATCATCCCCTTTGCCATGGTTGATGCTGACTAACAAGTTCATCCACATTGATGCTTCAGGCAATGGGTCAGCCTTCAGATGGCCAGGTATTCAATTGCAAGTGACCTCAAGGATGGGCTGCGAACTCAACCTCATCATGGGTTTTCCAGATCCAGACCCCCTACCCAATGACACCACAAGATGTTGCCCTACTTCATCATTGGTGATGATTGTGTTCTCCCTCAGAACCTACCTCATGAAGCCCTACACTTCAAGATTACCTCACCCGCTGAAGAGAGGATCTTCAACTACAGGCTGTCCAGGGCAAACGTGATGGTGGAGAACGCCTTTGGCATTCTGGCCAACAGGTGTCAGGTTACTTCCCACCACCATGCAGCATGACCCAGAGAATGTGAGGAGCATCATGGAAGCTTGCTGCATCCTGCCCACAATCTCATGTGCCACCACTAACCAGTGTTGCAGAAACAGACTTGTGGACCGTCAAACAAGGGAATGGGGACATTAGAGCCTGGTGAATGGAGGCAAGGGATGTAACCTGATAGACACTGTGGATGTACAAGGCCCCAACAGAGCTTCACGTGAAGGGAAGAAGCAGCGCCAACCTACTGAGACACTGGTGCAACTCCCCAGCTGGAGCAGGGGAGTTGGCAAGACTGGATGATAGATGCTTAATGGATGCTTCCTTGAGCTTGTCGCATAACACTGATGAGATTGTGCCATGTATTTTGAGTGGTCCTACAATGAATAGGGCATTAATAAACAGCTTTGTTTATTTTAAAATATGTTGATCAATGAATTAAATTGTTATTGATAATAAAGGGTCCATAGGATGTGGCAGCTGGATGGGGGGACCATACAGTCCCATTATGCTTCCACTGGAGGTTATCTATTCCACAAACTATCCTTATCTATCCCACAAGCATCAAAGGCTTAATCATTTTTTAAAAGTTTTCACCAACACTTTCTTAAGTAAAAAAAATGAACCAAGTGTCTTAAGCAAAGATACACTTTCTTAACTTTCTAACTTTATGAATTTATTAAAATAAGCAAAATGAACCAAGTAAACTGAATTAAGTGTGTTAAGCAAAGATAACCTTTATTAACTTTCTTAGGTAAAAACTTTATGACTCTTATTAAAAAAGTAAAAATGAACCAAGTAAAGTGTCTTAACCAAAGATAAACTTAACAAGTAAACACTTCAGTCTCTGACAATATTCTCAGTCACTCTGAGTCATGTCCATGGGTCTCAGCTGTTAAGTGGGCTGTGGCTTGAGTGCTGGTCTGAGGCACCATTGGGGGGCTTGGCCCCAAGGATACAACAGGGATGCTGTGTTCAGAAAGCTGTCCGAGAGGCTGACTCAGTCCCAATGAGGTTGAGAGGCCCTTCATCAAAGGACTTGAGATGTTCAGGCCCAATACTTAATGACAGATGTGTCCATTGACGGGCTGGGCTGTGGGGTGGAGGAAGCGCAGGAGTGTAATGGGGCTGTCAGGTTTGCAGGTGGGGGAGGACTGGCGTCTGTGGCGTGTGATGAACCTGGGCCTGGACTGGGAAGTTCTGTTTTTGCTGTGGGAAGTCCTGGTCGTCGTGCCTTGGTAGGTGAGGGGCTGTTGAAAGCCGTTGGAACGGCTGTGACATCGCCTGGGGTGGAAGAGCAGACCTGGACTGGGTAGGAGCAGCTTCAGCTGGGCCTTGCAGGGTTCTGCAGAAGTGCTGTGATCTTCTGCTTCATCACCTGGTACTCGGCCTCGTCAGGTCCCTCACGGTCTGGCTACACGTAGGTGAATGAAGGTGTTCCGGCCCAAGGATGCTCTGTCCAAATGGACCAGCTGAGAGAGAAGTTCTGTGCTGCTTTTCATTGTGTCCCTGATGTCCAACAGCACACTGTGGTCCTGGCCCTCCAGTCTGCCTCTCTGCCTGCATCCTATGGAGCTTGGGTGGGGTGGGGTGGGGGTGGTTGGCCTCTGGTGGCTGGAAGAAGACTGGCTGTCTGTTGGCTGTCTGAAGGGAGAGGGTGTCCATAGGGGCTGCTCCTCGGTGGCGATCTCACCCTCCAGGAAACTTACTTGGCCATGATGTCCATATCTCCCGCGGTCAGTGAGCTTGACAGCAGCCTGCCTGGATTTCTTGAGGTGTAGCTTGCCATACCAGCGTGTGCATGTGCTTCCCAACATCCAAGGAAGCACTTCTGCAGTTGTAACCCAGGCTCTCTGCCTTGTCTCTCCAAGCTCCTGCTTCTTTTTGGTGTCCCAATCCCGATACAGTCTGTGCGCCCTTTCTCCCGAGATACTCTGTTCTCCCTCAGCCATTCCAGCACCTCATCCTCATGCTCCTCGGAAATGGTGTACTGTTTCCTCTCTCCCTTCTGCTTCCCTTGCCTCTTCCTCCCCTCTGGCAGGGGCTTCAAGGGCTTGAGCAGCAGGGCCTTCAGGGGCTTGAGCAGCAGGGCCTTCAGGGGCTGAGCAGCAGGGCCTTCAGCAGCAGGGCTTGAGGGCCTTGGGGCTGGTCCACCGCAGCAGCAGCAGCAGCTTCAGAGTCAGTGCCGGGGGGGGGATGCTGGTTCTGTCCTTCTTGGCAGGGCTGGAATGAGTAGGCATGGGCCTCCTCTTCTTGCCTGACTGATGAACCATTGGTGTTCCTGCTAGATGTATGTGGCAGCGGCGTCTTTCCCTTGTATGCTTGACTGCATGCGTGCTGCATCCTTTTATATCCATGGGGCTGATGCAATTCATTCTCTCCGCATGTGCAGTGAACGCCTTTGCATCCGATATACATCCGCGCGGCATCCCCTTTTGTTTCCTATAGGTGTCCGTGATGCATCCACTTTATATCCTCTATGCATCCACCCCTTCTGCTTTGCGTCCGCTTTGAAATTCTCCCCCGGAACCCCTTTGGAGGGTGTCATCCGCTTTCCATCTGCTTTCATCTGCTAGGCTTCCTATGAACATCCATTTAACATCCCCACTACATACTACCCACGTCCGTTCTTTTCCGTTTATGTTTCTGCAAAATTTCGCCACTTTGGAGCGGAATGAACAAACGGAACAACGGATGGAGCCACCCCTGAAATTTTGCTTGTCCGCTGTGTCCTTTATGCATACGTTTTGCGTCCATCGGCCAGCGGGACCAGGCCTTTAAATGCAGCCTATCAGATAGTTCTCATTAAATCAGGTACTTTCAACTAGCAGATCCTGACCAAAAATCTAGGACAGTTAAAGATGCCATCATAGCATACCTCTGCACCAACTAATTCAACCTTGATGGGTGCCGATGATGATTATTATTTTGCAAGATTCTTAAAATGTTTTAATTCAAAATAAAGAACTACAAATGATTTCTTGAGTCCTATGTTTTAAAATTTAAGCTCTATTCCATTCTATCAGTGGCAAATCAATGTTGCTTTATAGTTTTTCTTTAGAAAGGCTTATTTGGTAACAGATTTGACAATATTTTATTGGCTTCTTCCTAATATCAGTTTCCTGAATGAAGGTTTGCTGCCAAGTTATACGCAGTATTCTTGCCAAAAAAAATTGCAAATATGCTTGAAGTTGTTGTGCTGTAAAAACAAAAATATTCTGAAATATTTTATTCTGCTCTTTTATCAGTTAATCTGCTTTTTACCAGTTATTCCTAGGAAATTCTAGATCTGAGGAAACTTTCCTACTGAAGGGGTGGGAGGAAAGGAAAGTTTCAGGGTATTTTCAAGTCATTCACCAAATCACTTTATTTGCCAATATGTAAATATATGGGAATGTGAGGGGAAAACATATTTTGATACATTAGCACATTTTGGAAGCCAACCTACTACATATTTATCATCATATTAATTTGATATCTCTAGGGAAGACTTGATTTTAAAAATGGAAAAAAAGAAAAAGGAAATTATATCACCATTTTTTATAGTTTTCTTATTTATTACTTTAACTTTTGAGGCTGCCTAATTCAAGAGATTCTGGATGATTACCTTAAAAGAATATAAAATGTATAAAGAGAAAAAGAAGAGCGCTGATGGGTGAACAAAACACAAAAAAACAAAGAGTAAGTGACAAACCAATGGGACTCAATCCCATTCAAACAACCATGCTATATACCAGGGGTGTCAAACTTGATTTCACTGAGAGCTGCATTAGGGTTGTGTTTGACCTCAGGTGGTCAGGGTGGGTGAAGTCAGCTCAATGTCATGCATGTCAGGGGCACCTGTGGTGGCCTGAGAGTTCTTCCAGTGATAATGGGCTCTGTTTTTGGCTGTAATGGCTTCCTGAAATCCTCTGCAAGTGAAAATGGAGCTTGAGAGGGCTGTGCACGCCCCTCCCAAGCTCCATTTTTGCTGGCAGAGGCACTTGCAGGCCAGCCCTGAGGGCCAGTTCTAACGACCTTTCAGGCTGGATCTGGCCCCCGGGCCTTGAGTTTAATACCCCTGCTCTATACCATGCACAGTTTTATAGGTGATAACCAGGATATTGAATTACCACTGGAAGTCAACTGAGAACTTATGCAAGTCACAAAGCCAAGTGGACACATATTCATGCCACATATCCAGCACAGTCCATGCCTCTTTATTCTGTACCAGGTACCATTTCTAAGTGATTTTCAAGGCCAGCCCTACATAGCTTACATTACAGTAGTACTACTGGAGAGGTAACCAAGGTGCAAGTGACTTTCTGAAGACCTTTCCAGTCCAAGAATGGGTACAACTAACAAATGAAGTGAATCTGTTTGAGGTTTTATTGACTAAAGCAGTGAGCAATAATTGTGTCATTTAACTGAGTTCTGAACTATGTTGCTGTTTTCATCTTTTATAGTATGAATTTCTGGTTTGACTACTCCTATTTCACTGTTATTATGAATTGTTTCATCTATAATAATCACCCCATGTTTCTTTTAAAATATTGGTTTGCTAGTTTATTTTTAGCAAAAGTTTGCTTTGCTCCAAGTGAAAAACTCTCTTTATGCATCCAACTTTATTGGATTTTCTTTAAAACTATGTTGAGATGGTATTTGTGAACCTTTGCCACAATGAAAGCCCAGTTCAATTTGACCCATTATTCTCTGCTTATTTGTTATCACATTTATTTACGTTTGCTTTTATTCTTAACTAATGTTATATAGTATCTCTAGCAGCAGTTTCCATGGTAATAGTGATTTCAAATCTGGCTCTTTTTTAATGCTTTATTTCAGAATTCCACAGTTGACCTCTCAGAGCAACACATAGTCCACCATTGCATTTGCAGTGTTCAACTATCTTTCCAAGTTCAACTTCATATGCTATAATGGACTCTCCTTTATCCTATTTGTTTCTAGGGAATCTTTTTGTATTTGTGTGGAGATGCTCTTCAATCAGTAATGGTTTTGACATAAAATGTTCTTGCATATTTTTTGCTAGGTCTTCTAAGCTGACTTTTGAAAGTTTTTGTGAATGTTCCAGCTTTTTAAAGAACTTTTTGCTTTACCATGTATAATTCTCAATGAAAAAGGCACATTAAGACTTTCTTTTCTGCTTATTTTTATTTCTGCAATCAGTTCAACATTATTTCTTCTTGTCCTCACCATCATTCTCATCTTCATCCACATCCTTCTCTCTTTCTCTCTTTATAATATCCACATCCTCTTCTGGAGGTAAAGGAAGACATGAAAGGAAGAGGGGGAAGAGGGGGAGGGGGACGGCACCTAATAAAAGTTCATACAAATTTTTGATCCCACTTCATTGACAATGTTGCATCTTTACTATCAAACGGACAAAAACACAAAAATCAAGAGCAAGTTACTGTGTTGCTTGTTTTACAGAAATTTCTAGAAGCACTAGCTCCATATGAACTACAACATATATAGGACAGGCAGACTAAGATAATCAATCAACAGTACAAGATGATAACCATAATTAATCAACCAATAAGAAAGTAACCCAATGCAGTACAAGATAGTTTATCAGCAAAATCAAAACCTACTCAAACTTTAGCATAGGGAATAAATATTTGAGTTTGAGAGAGATCATGAATTTTCTCCAAGATAGCTTTCAGATTCTGATTCTATGATTCAAAAGGGAAATATGTTTATAATGGTAAGAGCTAGTTTAGTGATGTTTCACTTTAATGCCTTGATTGCAACAGCCACTTTTTTATCCTACAATGTCACAGGCAACCACGTTGATGTGTCACATAAAGACCTCACATAGAGACCTTGCAACAAAGACCTAGATCACAGGTGTCATACTTACCACATCATGTTGCCATCATGATGGGTTTTTGCCTTTGCGGAACTGGGGTGGGGGGGCATGGCGTGCATGTGAAGCATCCAGCCTATAGGCCGCCAGTTTGACACCACTATCCTAGATGCAAATGAGAGTAACAGAGAATACTGTTCAGTCAGTTCAAAATATTGAAAATGTTCCACCATTTTCAGCCAGAATTATTGAAATTTTATCCCAAAAGTCGCATAAGTTTTTTTTTTATTTGTAGAGAATAAAAGTCTAATAAATGGGGATAAAGCCCATGTCACAGTGAACCAACGGATGCAAAGAGGATGTAAAACGGACAAAAAACCTTGCCATCGCGATGTACTCACTGCCTCCATTTTGCTTCCTCTCTTCTCCATCCAGCATCCGTTTATTGACGTTTCATCCGCTCCAAAAGTTTTGGGCTGCTAAAACTTTTACGAGGAAAATGTATCCAGTTCGTCTGTTCTGCATCCGCTATGCATCCGTTACGCATCCGTTACGCATCCGCTATATCCGCTAGGCATCTGCTCCGCATCCGCGCAACTCGCATCTGCCCGGACGCAAGGAGGAAGCGGAACGGACACGGAACAGATGCAGAACGGATGCACCATGGAAACAAAGAGTTTAAAATGGAAAAAACGTTCGCAGAGGGGACCTATCTCTGATATTAAGGATGTCTGCAGGATGCCTAAGGATGCCTAGAGGATGCCTAGAGGATGCAAAGGGACACCTATACTGCCTATAAAAAGGGGGAGCAACTCGCTTGCATCTCACTTTCGAACAGCACCCCAGTGGTGCAGACCTCTGCAGTCTTCATCTGGCTCTTCCTCTTCCACAGCATCCAGTCTGTCCACCGTGGATTGTAACAAAGTCCTTTCGGCAGCCACCATCGTTCTGCAACAGTGCGAAGCCATCTGCAGGCTCTGTGAACTCTACTGCGAGAAGAAAAGGAGCCACCCAAAAAGAGTCTGGATCCGAAGATGGTTCACCAGAAGAGCAGAGGACGGACTGTACAACAATCTGATGGTGGAGCTCAGGAACAAAGACACTCAGGTGTTCCAGAACTTCATGAGGATGCCTCCAGCCATGTTTGACGAAGTTGTGCAGCGCCTGACACCCAGGTTGACCAAAGCAAACACCAGCTTCGACCCAGCCTGGAACCTGGGCTCAAGGTGGCACTCACTCTGCACCACCTGGCCTCAGGGACCTCCTACAGGAGCATGCAGTATGGCTGGAGGGTGCCATCCATCAGCATTGTGGTCAGAGAAGTGGTGCAGGCCATCATCGAAGAATACAAGGAGGAGCTCCTCTAGTACCCCTCAACTGAAGAAGGCTGGAAGAAAGTTGCAGAGCAGTGGTATCAGAAGTGGAACTTACCACGCACTGTTGGAGCCATAGATGGCAAGCACGTGGCCTGCAAATCTCCAACCAACTCAGGCTCCACTTATTCAACTACAAGGGCTTCTTCAGCATCGTCCTCTTCGCCATGGTCGATGCTGACTACAAATTCATGTACATCGATGCTTCAGGCAGCGGCTCATCTTCAGATGCCCAGGTATACAACGCCAGTCACCTCAAGGAGGAGCTGGAATGCAACCTCATTGTGGGCTTCCCAGATCCAAGAACCCCTGCCCAACAACACACAAGATGTGCCCTACTTCATCGTGGGGGATGACGCCTTCTCCCTCACAACCTACCTCATGAAGCCCTACACTTCCAGACTCCTGACCCGTGAAGAGAGGATCTTCAACTACAGACTGTCCAGGGCTAGGCGGGTGGTGGAGAACGCCTTTGGCATCCTGGCCAACAAGTTCCAGGTACTTCTCACCACCATGCAGCATTGCCCAAAGACCGTGAGGAGGATCATGGAAGCTTGCTGCATCCTGCACAATCTCATACACACCTGCTACCCAGTCTTGCAGAATGGGCTCGTAGACCTCCAGCAAGGCAATGGGAACATGGAGCCTGTGGAATGGAGGCAAGGGTGAAACCTGATAGACACTGAGGATGTGCAAGGCCCCCCAGAGCCTCACATGAAGCGAAGAAGCAGCGCAACTTCCTGAGACAATGGTGCAACTCCCCAGCTGGAGCAGTGGAGTGGCAAGACAGGATGGTAGATGCTTAATGGATGTTTCCTTCAGCCTGTCTCATCACATGGATGAGATTGGGCCATGTATGTTTGGTTGGCCTACAATGAACAGGGCGTTTAATAAAGAGTTGTGTTTATGTTGAATGTGTGGATAATTATTACATTATTATTGATAATAAGGGCCGTAGGTGTGGCACCTGGGAGGGTGGATCATACAGTCCCACTATGCTTGCACTGGAGGTTTATCTATCCCACAGCTATTACCCATCCCAAAAGTATCCCTGCCCATCCCACAGGTATCCCTGCCCATCCCACTATCTTAACATCCCACAAGCATGCAAAGGCTTAAATCATTTCTAAAAGTTTCCAGCAAGACTTTATTAAAAAAAAAGAAATGAAGCAAGTGTGTGAATCATAAATAGACTTTATTAACAACAAGCTATAAGACAAAAATGAGTCTCTGGTACTCCTCTTGGTCGCTCAGTCCCAGCGGTGAAGGGTGCAGGTGCTGTGGAGGTGGCTGGTGCTGGAGTGCTTGTCATCAGCTCCTCCAGAAGCAGAAGGCGCAGCCCCAGAAGAGCGAGCCCGTGCTGCAGAAGCCCCAGGAGAACCAGAGTGAGGGCCAGGGGGCGGGATGGTAGCCCTGTCCCTTGCCAGGCTGGCAGCAGATGGCTGAGGCTTGCTGTGCTTCTGCATGGTTGTGGGGTTGCTGGCTGGCTGGGAGGCTGGCAGGAACCAAGGCTGGCAGGAAGGCTTGCAGGCAGGCAGGCAGCAAGGCTTCCAGGCAGGCTGGCAGCAAGGCTGGCAGGGAGGCTGGCAGGCAGGCTGGCAGGCAGGCAGGCACCAAGGCTTGTAGGAAGGCTGGCACCAAGGCAGGCTCCAAGGCTGGCAGGGAGGCAGGCACCAAGGCTGGCAGGGAGGCAGGCAGCAAGGCTGGCAGGAAGGCTGGCAGGCAGGCACCAAGGCTGGCAGGCAGACATGAACCAAGGCTGGCAGGAAGGCAGGCAGCAAGGCTGGCAGGCAGACTGGCTGGCAGCAAGGCTGGCAGGCAGGCTGGCAGCAAGGCTGGCAGGGAGGCTGGCATCAAGGCTGGTAGCAAGGCTGGCAGGGAGGCTGGCAGCAAGGCTGGCAGCAAGGCTGGTAGCATGGCTGGCAGCAAGGCTGGCAGGCAGGCAGGGCAGGCAAGGCAGGCAATCCGTCCGGCAGCAGGCCTTTCCTCTGAATGGCGACCTGCTTCCGAGCTGCTTCCGTTATATCCGCGGGGCTGACGCAATGCATCCTCCCCGCGTGCGCAATTAATGCTTGGCATCCGTACTAGCTTCCACTGTGCATCCGCTGTGCATCCGCTTCATCCGCTGTGCATCCATTCTGCATCCGCTGTATCGTTCGCATCCGCTTACTGAGGCCCCCGGAAGCCCTGCGGTTGCGCCATCCGCCTCCATCCGCTTCCATCCACTGGGCTTCCGTTCCGCATCCGCTTTGCATTCACCCTGTGTCCTCCCCGCGTCTGTGTTATCCGTCCAGTTATGCAAATTTTTGCCCCTTTTGAGAAGCGGATAACAATGGATGGAACATTTTGCTCATCCGCTGTGTCCTTTTTGCATCCGTTGGCCAGTGTGACATGGGCTTAAGAACCTGAAAGCAGCCATGGTATGTTAAATAAAACCTGCTGGAAATTTTGGAGTTCTCATGATCAAAATCTCTTCAGTAGCCCCATTTTGGCTTTACTGACACTGCTACAAATCAAGAGATCTGTGATTTCAAGATATAATTCCATTCTTAGAAAATTCCAGATAATTAGCCTTTCCATCCTCTAGCCCTCCCGGATTTAGTTTAAAATGCATTCAGGATTGATTTTGATTATTTTCAGTTCAATCTGAATGGTGGAACCCTTCATGCATTCTCTACATGTCTACAACCAAACAGATTTTGCAGAAAACTACCAACCAGGCAATTTCTGCCCGGTTTGGCCAATAGCTGATCAGAAATATTTGCTAGCCAATTTATTTTTTTCCTCTTGCTCTCCAAAAACTGAGAATTTGAGCCAGTCTAAAGCACATACTGTTTTCATAAAAACAAAAGAGAATGAATTACTGACATTTTTCCATATTTATGTGCAAATCATGGTGACAAAACCTCATTTTGTCCATGCTTTTGGCACGACAGTCTCTGCCTAATCATGCCAGCATGATATTGCAGTGAAATCCCAGAAGCTTGGAGATGGTAGAAGTAAAAAAATAAATTCCCTCCAATGAGAGCAAAACTATTTTCTTGGTGATATTTGACATTTCTGAAGAAGTATTCGCTTGAAGTTAATTGTCCATGTTCATAAAAACTATGGGCATGGGACAGAGATATTTCAAAATGGTTTGCATTTGCAAGGACCAGTTATGATTTCATGAGATCAATAAAGGGTAGCAGGGAGGTCATATTGTTTCACTTCCAGGACTGGAGTGGATTTAGCTTCTTGTCTTAAATTATATCACCATCTCTAACTATATAGAATTTTAGCCTTAGTTGAGCTGTGAACTGTTGAAACAGCTAGAGAGTAAAGTTATCTCTTATTTAGAATGTAACAATAAACTCTGTGCCACTTACACACTTGCTGAATTTTCTCATTTAAAATCTATACTTCAAAATATATTCATTTAATCAATGTTTTAAATGTATTACAATAAGAATGAACTAATGTTAAATGAAGTATATGAAAGGGATTCTTAGATTTAAACTTTACTAAAAAAACTTTAATAAACACACACATACACAATTAAAAAGTAGCTCATTGGCAATAGGTTTTTTTTTAACCTAATCTTTCTCTAAAGTTGTTTGTGAAGTATTGTAAAAAATAAAAATGTTGTGTATTGCTATTTACTCTCATGGCAATGGATTGATATAATTCCCAGGAAAGTAAAGTTGAAGAAAAATTCAATGGTATTTGCATAAACTACCATGTGTTTCAATTGTACAAAAGAGGCATCAGCTCTTGCAGTTTAAATAGTTTCAACAAAATTTTCAAAATTAATTCATAGTTGATATTTGGAATTTCCTGTCATCTCATGAAAATAAACATAAAAATATTTTATAAACCAAGAAAGAACACAATAAAAGGGATAAATAAATCTTGTAATATGTGGATGTACACCTGATACTGATTTTTCAAAAGTTCTATAGAAACCAGAGATATATAGGGATATATTTGTTTTTTTAACATTTGGAACTGTTTGGCACCTTTAACATGTCCAATATCCTGTCTTTTTTATCTGTTCTAATGGTGATTCTTTTAGCCACTTAAATGGTGGGGTGCCACTTCATTCATATTTGTATGATACAGCAACGAAAGAGGGCAGGTACAGACTCCAATAGATAATTAGAATTGCAGAAAAAAAAAACATTTCAACCAGCTTGCCTTCCATAGAATACCTCTATATTTCATGGGTCAGAAAGAGGGCTGAGGAAATATCTACAGGTCTCTCACATCCTGGACCTAAACTGTTTCAATTCCTCCCCTCTGGATACCTCTATAGGGCATTGCATGCCAAAGCAACTAGACACAATTGTTTCCCTTGTGCTATCACTGCTGAACATCTAATCCTCATAGTATTGTTTTATGTCTAAGTGTATTTATCCATGTTTTATGGCTGTCGTATTATTTTCATCTTTTTCATATTCTCTATTCCTCCCTCTTGTTGTAATCATATTGTGATCATTATTACTCTGTTGCTTTGAATGTACATTGAGAGCTTCTGCACCAGTCACAAATTCCTGCCTCATCCCGTCCTGTCCTTCCCCATCCCATCCCATTCCATCTCATTCCATTCTATTCTCAATATTTATTAACCATGCTGAATCTATGCTATTACTGGGATAAAAGAATAGGATGGGTAGGAGCATTGAAAACCACTCAGTTTCAACAACAGTGCAATTTAAAAAAAAATCATCTATCTATATTTCTAAAGTTTCAACCTGTTGCTCTGTAATTGCCTGAGATATAAAATAGAATGGGGTTTGATCTCTCCACAGGCGCTTTAACCAGCATGAGACAACTTGTTTAATTACTTCTCTGAATTCTTATGGCTCCTGGAAGAGAATTGGGGATAAATTTCCTCTATGTTAAATTATAGAGATGACTTTTATCTTCCAAGTTTAAAGGACAGGAAAATGTACAATCTTTGTCTTCTTATTTAAAATTGCTGATATCCATACAGTTTCCGCAGGACAACAGAAATAAAGTTTGTGCATGTCTCACAAAAGATTCAGTCACCATGTTTCATTTTTAATTTGGCTCAAATCATCAATGTGTAAATTTGTGCCAATGCACAATAATAGGATGTGCCTCACCATATTTGAATTTAGATTTGCAGGTTTCCCTAGAAAGCTAGAAATGATGAGAGCTTCAGTTGCAAACAATTTTGTTGACAAGACAGAAAGCTTGGTTTTTTTCCTCCATTTATAATGGATTTGATAGAATGCAGAACCTTTATGCTTCTTCCAAGAAAATAAAATGAATAAATATAAATAAAATATATAATAAATATGAATAAAATAAAATAAAAAAATCCAAATAAAATGGGCCAAATGTATAGCTCTGTCTCAAGTAAGCTCAAAGATGAGACCATGAACAAGATTCTTGATATCATTTAGCTCAATGCATATACTCCAACTTGAGAACATCATCTCCTTTTAATGACCCCATAATCCCTTGTGGAGTGGAGTCTGGGCAACTGCATGGAGCTGAGTGTTTCCTGGCCAGATGCCTTTTCTGTCACCAATGTGGAGTTTTGTTTAGCAGATATATTATCATTGTGCCCAGAGAAAGAAATATCTGCCTCTACCTAGGATCAAACTCACAGCCTCCTGATTGTGAGACGAGAGCATCACCTCTAGGCCACCACACCACTCATACTCCAACTTGAGTTGCCAAAGCAAGGTCTGTCAAGATCCTGAAGTTTTTTTTAACTTGTAGCATAAAATTCTGATACTAATTCCTAATAGAAAAAGCATTCCATTCTATCATTCCTGGTCTTCCCATCCAGAGAGCACAACCTTATCCATTCTCTGATTCTAGAGATGAAGCTCTAACTACCACTCCACCCATTTTATAAATGCCTGAGGCTACAAAATCAGATGGAAGTTCAAGAGTCTAGAATGTTACTTCTTCACAGAGGATGAAACTTGTAGTTTTAATTCTTGCTGTCTTCTTCAGAACATAAGAAAAGTTTTTTTAAAAAATAGCTTTTGGCAGAAGAAAAGATTTAATGAAGTTTTATTAAATGGGTGGATCGTTCACTACACTCTATTTTTTTTCTAGAAGCAAAAATCATGACAATGTTCTGACACATCCATATTTTGTTCCCATCTGCAATGCATCATAAATTTTGTAGCAGCAAAGCTGTATTTGAATACTTGCTATTCTCTCATGTACATATGAATTTTCAAATATATCTGGAAGAAAAGTTTTTGTAAGCTTATACAAACAGGTTTCTACAAAGAGTTCTGATTTTACAAAAGGAATCAGCTAGAACAAAGTAATGTCTGTTGTGGCAGGGTGAAGACTTCCAGGCCCAATTTATTGTCCTGGTTAAAGCCCTCTGTGGTGTGGGACTAAATATGCCACAAGCCATCATTACCAATAATGATTCTGCCCATCCAGCCCAAACATCAAAAGTCCTACCTTCACAAGTGGTTCAATGGGGAAGACTGGATCAAAAGGCAGATTTTTCAATAGTAGCCTTTACAATATGAAACATATTACCTCCAGAAGTTTGATTAGTCTCTATCCTCATTAAATAGGCTCTTAAGACCATTCTTTTTTTCTAATAGATCTTCAGATCTCATACTGTGCTAATTAATTAACATCCATCAATTACTAGTATTGCTTTGTTCTTTTTAGACTTTTTGAGATGCTCTGGGATTTTATGGGTTTGTTGTATAGAGCCCAGCATTATTATGATGAGGTGATATACAAATATGTATTTATGTATTTATTTTCTATATATTGTTCACTATAATAATCTTACTATGGTCAGTATGTACTGTAGACTGAAACTTGTATAATAAATAAAGTTAGGATTTAAGGATAACTAAGACAAACATGATATAGTCTATGTTGCAACGCAATATAATGACAAAACATATATTTGTGTTGTACGTGCATGACTGAATGGATTCTTTGAGATTTAATGTGTTTCTGTTATGATGCAATTCAAAAAAGTCAAATTAATTTTGTGTGTGTGTTGTTTTTTTTTTAATGACCCTTAATCCCTTGCATCAGGATGAAGTCAGGGCAACTGAATGGAGCTGAGTGTTTACTGACCAGATGCCCTTCCTGTCGCCAATGCAGAGTTCGCAGCAGATATTTATTCATTGTGCTCAGAGAGCGAAATATCTGCCACTACCTAGGATGGAACTCACAGCCTCCTGATTGTGAGGCGAGACAATCTCTAGGCCTCTGCACCACTCTAAAAAAAAGTCAAATTAAATTAAAAAAATATTTCAATCAAAGGTCAGAAAATTTATGAAGCAATGGAATTGTCCAGAGTTATTATCCTCATGGCATATAATGACTGATATAATGCAGACGGACACATGCAAACATATAAAATCAGCATTTTTGTCCTTTTTCTAGAAGTTCATTTGAATGAAAGATAGCTTATTTTTGAAATGTCTTTTGGAAAGAATCACACTTTGGTGATATTCTCATGAATGATTTCCATTTCAGAAAAATAAATAAGCCAGAAGCTGCTTTTCGCTGAACAACAATCTTCCTAGGGAACTGCAACCTCCTTGACTTCCTGTTCTTTAATTAAATTCTAAAGGAAGACTTTATGAAGGAACTTCTCCCATTAGTCTTTTTTTCATATGGGAAATATGAGCACTCAGAAAGGTTTCAGAATGATGAAAAAATGGATAATAGAACATCACAAGGTATCTTTTTTAATATAATAATTGTATTGTATAGCATACTAAGGAAAAATATAGAAGAAACAAAAGTTAGAAAAATTGAAAAAGCAAAAAATGTAAAGAGATTTTAAAAAGTAAAGACTTCTGACTTTCTTCAGTGAAATAGTTTTTAAAAAATGGCAATCTCAACTTTTTGCTTGACATTTCATAACCTTTCAGGCTATTTCTATAATTACAAAATCATTCTAATCATCAAAACCTAAAATAATTTCATTTTTTTCCAGTTTTGAGCAAAAAGTCCAGAAGTAGAAATAAAACTAGATAAATTATTTCTTTAATTAAAATAGTTAATCTTTCCATCTCCTCATTCCATCTGCTCATTCCATCATCACCACTTCATTTTCCATTGTTGAAACAAGATATCTGTCAGGCGGAGCTCCATTCAAAATCCAGGAAAGAAATACTTGATCTTTAGTTTAGAGAAAAGATATCTTTTTACTGAAGTGAAGTGGTTAGCAACAAAGATTCTGAATCTGAGAAATTAGGTGGCATTCACATATCACAGTGATGGAAATGTTCCCACCCCATAGTTCAATGACACTTCCAATTAGAAGTTGTGGATATGGTCATGAGGGCTCTTTCAGGTGATGATGAGGCCTCTGTCCACTGACCTTGGCATATTTTGATAACGGGTTGCAGTTGCGCAGAGAGAAGAAAGCTAAGCGATAAATAAAACCTAACTCTATTTTATGCTCCCCCTCCATTTACAACAGATGAATGTAACACCTCCAGCTCACTTCCCAACTTATCCCTCCTCCCTCCTCTCCCGTTACTTATGGCAGTCGAAAAGATGCAAAGCAATAGCAAGATCTTAAAGGCTGACATTCGGCTTCTAGAAAAGGAAAAATCATCAGTCTAGAAGAGAGAGAGGAGAATATAAAGACATTTTATATATAACAATTACAAAACAATACACTCCTAAGGCTTATCAGGGTACTTGGAACGGAATGCTTTGATACCTTAGGGGCTTTAACGTCGTTTCGTTAACCCATTCAGTTGTGAGAAGGGAAATGTTTCAGGCTACAAGATACTGGAGCCGACCTCCATTGCGAAAGTCCAGAATTTCTTTAACTTAAATGTTGTTCGCCTTCAATCGGTATTGGTATGGGAGGTCAGCCTGGATGGGTCTTAAGTCAGAAGTACGTTCAGTTTTTTGCACTAACATGGAAAACCGGATGAATTCGTCGAAGATTTTGGGTAAGTTTAGCTGGACTGTTACAGGATTATAATCCGTTCAATTGTGAATGGACCAACGTACTTGGCAAGCTTCTTTGACTTTTGAGTGGTCTGAAGGTATCTATGGACAGGAAACCTTGTCGCCACTTTTATTCTTTCTGTGGGGGTCTTTTCTTGTCTGCAAATTTCTTATGAGCTTGATGGGCCTCATCTAATGCTTTGCATGTTACTGGCCAGTTAAGTTGGAATTGAGTTATCCATTCATCCAACGAATGGATGTTAGGTTTTTCACGAGGAAGTTCAGTTATGGGAACGAAATTTGTCCCGAAGCCACTTTAAATGGAGTAAATCCAGTACTGCTATGTACGGAGTTGTTATATGCCACTTGGGCAAATGGTAATAATTCGGACCAGTTATCTTGTTGATAATTTATGTAACATCTGAGATATTGTTCTAACACTGCCGTTAGTCTTCACAGGCCCCATTAGTTTGGGGGTGGGCGGAGCTTAACCCCTGAGTGGAGCCTATTAACTTCAGGAACACTTTCCAAAATTTGAGGTAAATTGGACCCCTCTGTCGAGATTATGCGTTCCGGGACGCCATGTAACCTATAGATATGTGATATAAACAGTTTAGCCAGCGTCTTAGCGAGAGATCTTGGAACAAGGTATGCAATGTACTTGTTTGGAAAACAAATCAGTCACTACCCAGATGACCATGTTTCCACCACTTTCGGGTAATTCTACTATAAAGTCCATAGAGATTTCCTTCCAGGGAGCCGTTGGTCTAGCTACATTTTGTAACAATTCCTACTGGCTTACCAGGAGGTCTCTTTGCCGAAGACAAACTGGACAGCTAGCTACATAAGCTTCATGTCCTTCTTTAAGTAGGCACCAGAATTGCCGCTTAACCAGATGTAAGGTCTTCCAAATTCGAAGTGGCCAGCTGCTTTAGAATCATGAGCCTGGTGTAGTATACTACTTGTTGTAGTACACTACTTGGCCACCCAAGCCAAACCATCTCTAATTGTATAGTCACTTGAATGAGCCAGGAACCATTCGTCCAGTTTTAAAGCTTCTTTTAATTGTTCGGTTAGGTCATTTGATAAAACCACTTCTTGGTTCTTCCTTTGAGCTCTGGTGATCACTGGGGCGGCTAGATGTTTGGCTGAGACAATTGGGCTTATCCTCCTGGCGTACTTTATTGATGGTAGTCTAGAGAGCATCCGCCATGAAATTCTTCCCACCTGGAATGTACTTCAATGAAAAATTGAATCGCTTGAAGTACTGGGCCCAGCGAACTTGTTTAGGGGACAGCTTCCGGGGCGTTTTTAAGGCTTCTTTCTCCCAGACGGCCCATCTTCTCTCTGTTTTCAGACACCTTATGGGAGGTATTGCACAAGGCTGTAAGGTCCCTTTCTCGTTGATTTGAAGTTAATACCGCTCCAATAGCCACATCACTTCATCGGCTTGAATCACGAAAGGAGTGTCCATATCCGGGTGTCTCAGCACTGGTTCTGCAGCAAACAGTCGTTTTAGCTTTTCAAAAGCGGCTTGGCACTCCATAGACCACTCCACGCTTTTCCTGGCCCTGGCTTCACCTTCTTTTTGTTTCAAGAGATTTGTGATGGGCATTGCTATCTTAGCAAATGTGGGATGAATTGCCGATAAAAATTTGCAAATCCCAAAAAGCTTTGAAGTTGTTTTCTGGTGCGTGGTGGAGCCCACTCCAGAATGGCACGCACCTTCTCTGGATCCATTTCTATGCCTTCAGATGAAATGCGATATCCCAAATAGTCAATTTTGTCTTGGTGGAATTCACACTTTGGCAACTTAGCATACAACTTAGCGGCACACAGTTTCTGTAAACCGACCACACTAACTTCACATGTTCATCCAAGGTCTCCGTGTAGATAAGGATATCATCCAGATAAACCAGAACCCCCTTGTATAAATGTTTGTAACACTTGATTGATCATTTTCATGAATACAGCTGGGGCCCTTGTAAACCAAAAGGAAGAACGTTGATTGGGAGCAAACCATGGGCAGTTAAAAGTGGTCTTCCACTCATCCCTCCTTAATTCGAATCCAGTTGTATGCTTCTCTCAAACCAACTTCGTGAAGATCTTTCCCTTCGCTAAATGGGCCAACATGTCCTTCATCAAAGGAAGGGGGTAAATGTTTTCACAGAAATAGCGTTCAAATTTCTGTAATCCACCACCAAGCGTTTGGAACCATCTTTCTTTTCACACGACAACACTGGCCACTACCCGGGGCCTAGCAGTTGAATGAAACTACGTTCCAAATTTTTATCAATAAACAGTCTTAGCTCTTCCATTTCCATGGGATCTTAGATCAACTTTGGTTTCGGGGCTTCCCCCAGGCAAAATCTCAATAGCCAGTCTGTTTGCCGGTGGGCGGAAGCTCATCTGAGGCCTTCTCACTGAACACTTTTTTAAATCCTAATACTCTTTGGGATTTTCTCCTCGTTTCACGGGTCTCGTACCTGTGGAAGCTATTTCAATTAGGTCCTCAGGCTTCAGCTGGGGATCTGGCCCCTTCCCGGTCGCTGCTTTGTGCATATGCGCAACAACCCCTTTCTCCAGTTAACCTGGGGTCCATTTCGGAGCAGGGCAATCCCAGTATTAATGGTTGCTCCATCCAGGGCAAACTAAAACACAGGGTCTCATCATGCTCTCCCATGATTCATTTCTATAGGTTCTGTGAACAACGAGCAGGGCAACCTCCAGCCACTGATCCATCTAGTTGGCAAAGGAAATGGGTCTTCAAAGGTTTTAGCTTTAGGGCCTTTTTCTTCACTACTTCCGTGTTTATTATACCTTGTGCACCCAGAATCTAACAGGGCTAGCATTTCCCCTTCGACCCCTGAATTGGGTACCATCAACTTCACCAGAATGGTCATAGGGCCCATGCTTGGACTTACCAGGAAGTCGTCTTCTCGAGTCAGAATCCTCCTCCTCAGGGGTCATGGGGCTTCTGATTCCTCTCCTGCAGGAGGGGCGACCTCTGCTGTCTCTTTCGCTTTAGTACTGTTTCGCGAGGCTTCGCTGGGACTTTTCAGGTTTCTTTCCTTCCTTTGGCGCCCCTTTGGCTCAACTTGACTCTGCAGTTCACAGCCCGGTACCGTCTTTCCCTCATCGAAAGGCCGAGGGGGTTGGGTTTGCCGCCACTCCTCCTTCTGAGGTTTAGGAGCCTCTTGAGGGGCATGGGGGGGAACTTGTTTCACCCATAACCTCCCCACCGTTTTACTTCGGATTAAATCAATCTCCACTTCTTCTGCCAGCAAGTACCACATCTGCAAGTCATTGGGGTCTCTTCTAGCAGTTCATCTCTGGTACACATCTTCATTTAACCATCTTTAAACAGTTCTATCAGGGCTTTTTGGGGCCAGCCCCGGAAATGGTGCTAACTGTCTAAATTCTTGGTGTGTAATCAGCCACAGACCTCCGCCCTGTTTATGTGTTTCATCTGAATTCGGGCTTGCGCTCCGCCAGTGGGTCCTCAAACCTGGCCGCAGTGCAGCCATAAATAGGTTTAATTCAGCACAACTGAGGAGCATTATCATTATGCAAAGTCACCATCCACTCTGACGCTATTCCTCCAGGGCCCTGGTAACACACTCTTTTGCTGCTTCGAGGGAAAATCTCCCATACTCTCATATGGGCCTCCAAACTTGAGCTAGGAAAAATCCCAAGGCTTTGGGATCCCTTCCGTATATTTACTTCTACGGGGGCAGCCTAGGAGCTCTACGCCTTCTAGGAATCACACCTTCGTGAAGGCCCCGGGGCTGCTGCTGGATCGGGTTGATTTATGGGAGAGGGAGCTGCTCTGCTTCTTCTGGCTGGGCTACTTCCTCCCCCTTCATACCTTTGTGGGAGTTGAGGTTGTTCAAAGGCTTCATTCAGGAGTCTCCTGGCTTGATCCAGCAAGAGTTCCCTCTTTTCCTTCTCTTGCCAAGGCTCCTCTTTTCCACGCCGGCGGTAGTTGTGACCCCTGGGGGGGGGTCCTTCTCCGAATCTTTTCAACAACTCCCACCGACCATCTGGGCTTCACAGCTGGATCCTCTTCCAGACTGAGCTTGCTAGTGATTGGGCTTCCTGCACCAGCAAGATCTTGCCCTCCAATGGCTCCCAGATCCTCCTGGTCACTGTTTGAAGATGACATGATGTCCAGGCCCCCTCCGAAAGAAAATTGGGTATTCTCTCTGGTGGGCAGGTGGAGGTCAGATTCAGAATAATGTCAGGCGGAGCTCCATTCAAAATCCAGGAAAGATATATAGACTCTTTAGTTTAGAGAAAGATATCTTTTACTGAAAGTGAAGTGGTAGCAACCAAAGAATTTGAATCTGAGAAATTAGGCGGCCAATTCACATATAGGAGTGATGTGTTCCCACCCCAATAGTTCAAATGACACTTCCAATTAGAAGTTGTGGATATGCATTGTGGGCATCTTCGGTGATGATGAGGCCTCTGTCTGTTGACCTTGGCTATTTTTGATAAACGGGTTGCAGTTGCTCAGAGAGAAGAAAGCTAAGCGAGATAACCTAACTCTATTTATGTCTCCCCCTCCATTTATAAAACAGATGAATGTAACACCTCCAGCTCACTTCCCCAACTTATCCCTTCCTCCCCCCATTACTTATGGCAGTTGAAAAGATGCAAAGCAATAGCAGAAGATCTTGAAGGCTGACAATATCTTTACTATATCCAAAAATAAAATAAACTCAACTTTCCCAACAAAAATTCAAATGAACACTTGGTTCATAGAGTGATTTAAAAAAAAACCATAAATCTCTTTCCAAAAGGATCAAAGCCTCCAAGATAGAACATATATAGCAATAGCACTTAGACTTATATACTGCTTTATAGTACTTTATAGCCCTCTCTAAGTGGTTTACAGAATCAGCATATTGCCCCCAACAATTTTGGGTCCTCATTTTACCCACCTCGGAAGGATGGAAGGATGAGTCAACCTTGAGCCTAGTGAGTTTTGAACTGCCAAATTACCGGTAGCTGGCAGGCAGCAGAAGTAGCCTGCAGTACTGCACTCTAACCACTGTACCACCATGGCATGCATACATGTCATACAGTACTAATAACTATAATAAGCTTTTCTTAATGATCTGCGGAGTCATTTGAATTTTAAAAAATGTCTTCTGTAGGGGCCTCATCAAATATGATTTCTTGCTAACCTTCCCTCAAATTCTCTTATTCAAATTATTATATTGCTGATTGGTTATTGATAACATTCTTTGCTAAGTACACAAACATGTGTGATAAAAGATCTCCTAAAACATAGGACCAAAAATTGTGAATTTGGGATTCAAAGAAGTAAATGACAAAATATGCAGTGTTGAAGTTTTGATGATACAAAGCAATTGTTCCTGCTCATTAAAAGTAGAACAAGAAAAAGGTCAGCCAGCAGAGTTATTATCAAAAAGGTTCTGCGTAGAATTCCTGCCCTTTGGTACTCATATATCTTTGATTAAATGAATGGCAGATTGATTTTTTCCATAGAGTCCCATTCTTTTAACCACATCTGTATTAATGGTTGTTCATTTAGTGATTTTCTGTAAACATTTGTGAGCTCACCATGTACTTATTAGATCATACATATCTTTACCTTTAAAATATACATGAGAAAAATTTTGTTGCAGTTATTATAATGTAAGGCAGGGTGTCAAATTGGATTTCTTCAAGGGCCAGCTCAGCATTGTAGTTATGCTCCACGGGCCAGCTGGGGAAAAAGATGGGACAGACAACTCCTGCAGCACCCTGCCGGCCAAAACATGGCATGGGGGGGGGGGCTGCATTTACATGAGTTGGTTGCATATTGATGGAAACATGTTACATGTGTAAGCTATGTATGTCATTTGTTTTCTTCTTAAAATCCAAGAGCAACAGTGTTGGAAGGGCCTGTTTGGGCCCGCAAGTACATCTAGTCTGCCAAAATCTAAATGAAATCATCTGTGACAGATGGCTGTCCACCCCCAATAAAAAAATTGGTTATACAATCAAACTGGTCTTACCATCAAGATTTCTTTAACTTGAATCTGATTTTCTTATCATTACAATCCTATATATTGTTTCAGTCACCTATGGACTAAGATGTGTAAATAAATGTACTTTTTTTTTTTTACTGTGTCATTTGAATGGGAAATTCAGATTTATGTTCCTTGGCCCAAGCAGCCATTTCTTCACAAACCAAGTATTTTCTTGGTTTGCAAATTTAGTTTGTTGAAAAACATCACTGACCATGACAGCTGGCGATTCTAAGTACCATCAGCCTAAATGTGAGAGAGGTCCAGGAAATCAAAATCTAGTTTCTCACACTTCCAGTTCAGAGGATAGCAAAATAATAAATATACATTTAAAATAGAAGTGAATGGTGATAATAAAAAATGCCCTGATTTACATGCTAACATCTAAATATTTTAAATTCAGTGAGAGTTTGGATATTATTGCATAAATTATTGCTTTGGAGAAGATACAAATGTTCTCCAAAGCTTTGTACCTGATTTATAGCAAAAGCAATAGCACTTAGACTTACCATGTTTCTCCAACAATGCACACCCCCATAGGAAAACCCAGCACTATTTTAATGGCATGAGTGAAATTAAGCCCCACCCTCAAAATTTGGGTCTATTTAGGGGAAGGGTGGGGGGCACTGGGGGATAGGGGGGCAAACTTGCCATTAGGGAAGAGGGTCTTTTGGATTTGCCAGGAGAAATCCAGGAGGTGCATTTCCATCCTATGTCTGTCCTTCAAGGAGATGGGGAGTGTTGGGGAGTGGTTACTTCTTCCATTTAAGGGAGTGCTAAGGGTGAATGAATGAATGAATCTTCCAATACAAACATAAGAGAAAGGGAATATCCTTCAGATCATTAGCACCCCCTTAAATGCACTCCACACCTTCATCTCCTTGAAGGACAGAAATAGAATGGAAATCCACCTCCTGGATTTCTCCTGGCAAATCCAAAAGACACTCTTCCCTCTTTCCCTCCCCCCCCCCTTCTTTCCCTGCCAAGCTTCCCAGAGGATTCTCCTGATGATTCATTCATTCATTCAGCTTTCTCCTCCCCTGCCAGTCTGTATCCTTGGGGAACTGACAGAGGGAATGAGAATAAACAAAAGCTTAAAGAGGGGAGAAAGGTCCACAGGGGGGGCTGTTTGGGTGGCTGGAGCAAGAGGGGAACATCCGATCATACAGGGGAATGAGCCAAGAGAATCCACTTGAAGAATGCAGGCGGGAGGGACAGATTCTGATGAGACTGTGAGCTGAAGCTCTGGGATGGGAAGCAAAGTGGGGAATAACCTTCCCGCTGACACTTCTATCCACCAAAGCCCAAAATGACCCACCAACTTGCAGGATGTTGTTGGTGCAGCTGCCGTCAAGCAAAGTGATGCCCGTGTGGAAGGGCAGGTGGTTCTCATCAGCAGCAGGGTGTGTCCAGCCACTTCTGGTAGCACTCCAAATGAGGCACAAGCCGCAGCGAGAGCAGAAAGGAAAGCAAGGGCAGTGGAGGAAGCAGCAGCTGATGAAGGCCCTGCACCGCAAAGTGTCCCCCTACTACCACCACCACCATCCATACCACTACCCAGCCACCCACTGACCCAGCTGGCAGCCAGCACCATACCCAGGTTTGTGGCAAAGACGCTTGGCAGGGTTAGGAAGTTCTCTGCGCTCCACCATGATCAGCCATTAGGAGCGGCCTGGTGGTGAGGTATAGCTGCCCACAGACCGCTCTAGGTGAGGGTGCATGTTGGGGGGGAATTTAAGTCACCCCTGAAAAAACAGCTAGGCAGTCTTTTCGGGGCTCAAAAAAAAAATGGCCCAGCCTTATTTTGTGAGAAACATGATATATACCACTTCACAGTGCTTTGTAGCCCTCTCTAAGTAGTTTACAGAGTCAGCATATTGCCCCCAACAATTTGGGGTCCTTATTTTACCCATCTCAGAAGAATGGAAGGCTGAGTCAATCTTGAGCCTGGTGAGATTTGAACTGCCAGATTGCAGGCAGCCAGCAGTCAGCAGAAGTAGCCTGCAATACCACACTCTGACCATTGCACCACCGAGGTTCATGCTAAAAAATCAGATTCAAGTTGAATTATTTGTGCGCGTATGTGTGTGTGCGTGTGATGAATTATATTGCTGCTCTGTTATTTAGTGTTATCCTTTCCCAAGGAATGTTGCTGTTTGCATATCTTCTTAAGCTCCTTAAAAATCTCTGTGTCCTCAAGCCTATATGCACGAAGAAGGATTTTGTTTAAATCTGATCTGGCTTTGAAATCCCTTCTGTACACTAAGACTTTTGTTTTTCAATCAGTCCCTGCAAAACAGGCAAGGAACTGCAAAGAGGTTTATGGGCTTTGAGCTTAAAACTGGACACTTGGCCTCAGTGGACTTTGGGGAACTGTGGCTGTGCAGCTTATCTGTCCCTTTAGAATTTTAATTTGGCGCTACCTCTAAAGACATGAATCAGTAGACATCCTCTTATCTGTCTTACAAGCATAACAAAATCCCAAGTTTATTAGTCTTTTGCACTCACGTAGATTGAAGATGTAATTTTTGGGCCCTTGGACAATCTTTATAAAATTGATAAGCCATTCCCACTGTTTCTGTTAACTGAACTGGCTTTGTGAGATAATAGCATTTTTTCTTCTTTTTTTTCTTTTCCTTCTATTTAGATAGCTAAAAGTACAAAATACAAAGTCTTCTTTTTAATAAGACGTGACTTTGGACCCTCTGAAGATTGTGAAAAGGTTATTAGGAAACAACAAACTCACCTGACTGAAATGGATTGCCATTTTTAAAACAAATTATTTTGGAGGAAGTGAAATAATGGAAATGCATCTGATTCATTTTATTAAACCACCAATTGTCTCCAAAAAAAAATAAGGTCATTGAGTTTGGCTTACTATGATCTGCCTCTAATCCAATATTTCACAGTGACAAAAAAGGTGTAACCTGGAAGTCATGTAGAGCAAGATTGGAATGAAGCTTGGAGAGATTTATGTTTGTTTCTGTTTTTTTTATTAAGCTTGGAACCACAGTGTGTAAACAATTCAGTACACATAAGATAAAACTTGGTTTAATTAAACCCATCCAAGCGCATGCGAAAGTTCTTTTAAATATGTTTATCATTTTTTCAACTTTACTATGTGTCTGTCCAATTTTTCTGGATTCAAGAAGGTATAGCTAATTCAGACACAGAACATCAGGATAATTGCAGCAACATGAAGCATCATTCGGCAATTAATATTGCAATTAAAACTATAACATTGATGCAAATTTGGATTTCCCATCTCATCATTTAGTTAGGCAGTTCTGTCAATTCATTATTTTCTTCTTATCTCCCTCCTTAGAACATGGGTACAGCATAGGGGGAAACAGAGAAATACAATTCAATATGCCGATTACAGAAATCCTATAGCCAGACCAATATTCATTTGTTTGTTTACTTTAATTTTAACATTAAACTGAAAAACACAATCCATGCAATGTACATTTGGACACTGATTGTTTTGCTGTGGAAGTGTTAACAAACTGAACACTAAGCTTCTCACTCCAATTCTAAATCTGCTTTTTTATTTTATTTATAAGAATTCTGAGAGTCAATTACTTCAAGAAATTCCCAATTTTCCATCCCCACAGAGCCCCTAAAGTCTTATCAAAATGTTATGTTGAAGAAATGTTACATCCTTTCCTGAATCTTCAGGCAATGTGTTTTATAAGTATATGAGTAGGCAGTTTGAAGAGTTGTGAAAGTGCAAGGGAGGGAAGGAAGTCTGTGTGGTAACCATTGTTTGCAACAGATCAAGTAACATGCTTAAAACTTTGGAAGAAAAGAAAACTATTCCCCTAAAAAACAGAAAAGAAAAAAACAATGTTCTCAACTAATAAAAAGTGTGATAGATTCATTAGCACAATAGGGTGTCTGATTACATTTGTTGATACAAGATTAGTTTTTGTTGGCCTACAGTCAACAACCATCTCTGCTGAGCAGTCCACAAACTCTCAGCTCCTGGGCGGATGGAATGATTAGAGCCATTGACCTTGATGGAAATATTTAGCTCACTGTTTTCTCCTGAATGCTCCCAGACATTTTGGTGCCTATGTAAGCACCAAACTGGCCAAAGTCACTCAGTATAAGTCATAAAACACTGTAACTGAAGGAGGTGTTAAGTTTCTCGCAGCTTCTGGGTGGTTGAGTTGGAAGTACAGTTCTTAATACCCTTAGTAGTGTTTATGATTCAGAGGTTGCTTCAGGTTTTAGTTGTGATCCCCTTTATACTTTTGATCTCTTTTAATTTTAATTAAACTTGTCATAAATTCTTCACTCAAATAATTTCCCCCAATTCTCTCCCATTCTCCTAAATATTCATGAAAATATGAGGAAGATTAAACAAAGAAAGTCTCTAAGGATTAAAAGCAAATTATTTGCAACCACCTACATTCTAGTGTCATCATAGTCCTCTTGTGAATAGGTCATTTCACATTCAGTCATTTCTTTTTCTCTTCAAATACTTCATTTTGGCATCTAAGCAGAGTGGATGTCAGAGGAATTTGTTTTCATTTTGATTTGCAATAAAGCTTGTAAAGTCATGAACACTTCCAGGGATTGGTTTCTTAATAAGTCTAGAAGGACAGGTTTTTTAAGATGCAGACTATATCCATAGAGGTGGTGTGGTGGCTCAATGGTTATCAACTGGAAAGTGGCAGTCTGGTTCAAGAACCAAGCGCCACATGATGGGATGAGCTCCTGTCCTCTCCCCTGCTGTTGCCAACCTAGCAGCTTGAAAGCATGCAAATGTGAGTAGATAAATAGGTACCACTAAAGTGGGAAGGTAAGAGCATTTTGTGGTATTGTGCTGACCACACGGCCAAGGAAATATCTTCAGACAGAGCTGCCTAAATGATCTTGAAACGGAAATGAGCACCACCCCCTATAATCAGCAATGACTAGCAGAGTAAAATCCACAGAGATTCCTTCACCTTTTTTTAAATATCCAAAGCACATCAATTAGGATGAAATCATGAGTGTAAAAACCCATATATATATAAATATGTACATAAATATCTTTTTAAAAGAAGCAGGACCAGGAATGGGCAACCCTTTTTTGTTCAGAAGCTTGCATTTAATCTGAGAAATGGTTGGGAACCATGAAGATGAAAGATAAATATGAAACAAAACAAAAGCACATATACCACAGTGAATCTGATTCTGGAAAATTGTTTAAGAAAGCACAGGAATATGAACATACTGTAAGCAAAGTGACTCATTATAAGTAACCATGTTTCTAGAAATGTAGTTACTACTCCATAGTCAGTGGTGTATTAACCATTAAGCAGACTAAGCAGTCTGTGCTTAGGGCACCAGACCCAAAAGAGGCACCACAAAGTTGAAAAAGAAAAAAAATGAAGATTTGTAAAACAAAATTGTATGTACAAAGGCGGGGGGCACCAAGATTTGTCAGTACTTAGGGCACCAGTGAGCCGAAATCTGCCACTATCTATATTAAAAGGAAAATGAGCATGGTCAGATGTAAAAAGTGTGTTTTGCCCAATTCTTTTTTGTAAACAGCTGTATAACTTTTCGTTATTTGTTGTTGATTGCAGTTGTATGAGTTCATGGAAAAATTTTATTCATTCATTTATTTATTTGATTTGTCAAACGCTTACAATATAATGGAAATAAGAATAAAAATAAGTATAAATACATGAAATAGGTACAAATAATTGGGGACAATAGGATAGGGACGGTAGGCACAATTGTGCGCTGATGCATGCTCCTTACAGGCCTCTTAGGAACGGGGTTTTGATTGATAGAAGTATTGAATAGTAACAGTGACTATGTAATAAAATGACCAGGAATGAAGGCAAATATATATGTCCCAGGATAATTTTACAGGATCCAATCTGGGTTGGTGACAGGGATCATAGGTTTAGTTTTCTGAACTTTTGGACTCATGCTGGAGCCCATCCTCAGGGAACTTCTCTCCAGCACACTCTGCTAGAGAGAAGTTCCCTGAGGATGGACTCCAGAATGAGATTGAAATCTCAGACACTAAATGTCTGACCCAGATTGGATCCTGCAAAATGGTCAGTTCTCCAAAGTTTTATGTTCTTTCCTTCTTTTTATCCTTTTGCTTTAAATCATAATAGTTTTCCTTAGTCTACTGGAAGATATATTGACATAGAGCAATGGTCCTATTCTGCACCGAATATGTCATTGTTTTGCACTGAATATGTCAGCGAATGAACAGACATACTAAAGATTAATATTATATAAGAAAGACACCCATTTTTGTATATTAAGTTCTTATGTATAATGGGTCCTTTCTTTTGGCACAAATTGAATTAATTTGACTTCTGTCACGTTGTACTTTGAAATGATTTAAGTTAATGTACTGGAAACAGACCCTCTCAAATTGCAGCCTAAGAAGGCCTGTCAAATTTTTCTTGAAGAAGGAAATGCAAATTGTGGTTTGTTTTAAAACATGCTTTTTGAACAAATATGAACTTAAAGGCTCCCTATAAGGAAAAGTCACTAAAAACTTTATCTGTACTGCAAAGGAAAAAAAATGTTAGCTATAGTTATAGCTGTAACTCTAATTGCATATTTAAAACAATTACTACCAACCTGCCTTCCACTGAGGACCTGTATATTGCATGAGTCAAAAAGAGGGCTGCGAAAATATTTACAGACCCCTCACATCCTGGACATAAACTTTTTCAACTCCTACCTTCAAAATGACACTATAGAGCAACTGCACATCAGAACAACTAGACACAAAGACAGTTTTTTCCCAATCGCCATCACTCTGTTAAACAGAGCACTGAGAGCATATGCACCAAGACAAATTCCTTTTGTTCTGTTCGGAAATAAGTTGCGCGAGACCGGGTTCCAACAACAACTCTTTTATTTAACTCAGTAAGCAATGGTAATAGAACAAGAGCCCAAACTGCAGCAGCCCTTTTTATAGCGGCTTGCTCGTGGCTTGTGGCCAATGACACTACTTTAAGTGTTCCCGCCATCAGGCGGGTCAATCGGATTGGTTCTCTAATGGCCAATCCAAGAACGGTCTTTTCGGCCAATCAGAATAGGGAACTTGGAGCCTACCAAGTTCCATACACAATACCTTTCCTTCAACTTTAGAGCATTAGAACCTTCTCCAGAAATATTTACATAACATGTCCAAATTATAGACCAATGAAGTATTAGAAAAATGTAAAAATGTGTTGCAATTGGAGCTTCATCTGAACAGGTGGAGCTGAAGATGAAAATCTGAATATTCTGAAAGGTCTTAATATAAGCAGATCCAAAACAGAGTCAAGAAAGGATATTTGGAATAATCCTAAATATTTATAACAGGTTAATATTAAATGTGTTATATAAGTACATGGGTAGATTTTTTTCAATTTGGATTTATGTATTCAGTTAGAGAGGAAGGAAGGAAGGAAGGAAGGAAGGGAGGGAGGGAGGGAGGGAGGGGGGATTAAGAGAGGGACAGAGATCAGTTTTTATGTTTTTTTATAGGAAAGATAGGTACAGTTTATGTAAAACTTATTTGCAAGCAGGGGAGAAATGAATAAAAAGGAGCTTTGAAAAATAAGTACTGACAAGAACACCAGTGTGAATATGAGGAACAATAAAGGTTGCAAGATATCAGTTGAGTGTTTAAAGCATATTAATTTAAGGTTTTAGTTCTAATTGTCATTGTTGAAAAGTAAGTTTTAATTAATTCAATAGAATAGTTAATTAGTTACAACTAGGACAGGCAGTAACTAGGGAAATGTAAACAGTGAAATGTGTCAAGAATTAGGACTGAAATAAAAGAAATTTTTAAAAATGCTTATTTCCATGGTTTATTCACTTCTTAACATGAATTACATATTCAATGCTATTTTCCTTACTTAGATACCGGATAAAGATTCTGCTTCATGTCTAATCATAGCAGATGATAGCACAATATATTAACATTCATAAGAAATCCTAATGGGAATTAGGACCATTATTGTTTTTTTTTACTGAGATAAGCATACTACTCAGTGAAAAATTAAAAATAGATTTTCAGCTGCTTAATTATATCTGGTTGATGTCCCTCAAAGGATTTCAAAAACAAAAACACATCTTGTCCGTCTATAAAAAAAATCTTAGTATTTAGAGAATCAAGCTTACGATTTGAACCAACTCTGTCTCATCTACTGTTCAGTTTTTTTAAAAAAAACTGCTCGTATTGGTCAGGTTCCAGACATGGCTTTGTGAAGAATTCTGAAATGAGAATTAGTCTAGAAAAGGAGTAAAACATTGACCTTGATATGACCAGGCAGCTCCAAAGCCAACATTCCTGAAGAGAAGATTTGCAAGTGTAACATTGACATTAACTGAAAATGCCCTGAACATGTCTGAATGTTAGAAAACCTAACGTAAGAGAACTGCTATGTTTTTATAGGACTAAATATCAGCAACTGAAAGTTGCATAAATATTTCCTGCCATTAGGGTGGCACACTGGAATTGATAATTAAAGGGAGTAAAATTTTTCTTGAATTATTAGAACTATGATGAAATTAATTGAATAGTGAATGAAATAAAAGTACTGTGTTTCTCCAACAATATGGCCTCCACCAATAGGAAGCCCCACCATGTTTTATTGGCATAAAATCAATTTAAGGCCCTCCCCCCCCCCAAATTAAGGCCCATATTAAACATGCGAAATGGCTGAGGGGGAAATGGTGGGTGTGGGGGCTTGCTGTTAGGAAGTACTTTTGTTGCATGCCCGGATATGGTGCTGCCTGCATTGGTGGGGCACTTCATATCGGGAGACCTTCCACCACCTGTGCTTTCCCTTCTCCCTTTTAGAGCAACGCCTCGGATTTGGCGCAGCCATGTGTGGCAAGTCAGGGCTCTTCCCTGCAACCGGAGCCCTGAGGAGACACTTGGCTTCAAGCGCTCCCATTGCCGCCTTCCCTTTGCTTTTGAAGGTAAAGCGAATTATTTTAAAAATGAGACCCTACTACAACAAAGCCTCCCCTGCCCGAGAGGGCAGCCCAACCCCACGTGGGAAGGCAAATCTCCCAGGGCCTCTTCGGTTCCTCCCTGACCTCCCTACACTGGCGCGCCTCTGACACGCCGGTCCCTTCAGCCCAGTGAGCTCTTCCACCTCAAAGAAAGGCCAGGTGGGCAGGCGGGCGGCTGCGGAGCAGCAGCAGCAGTTCGAGCCACTCGCAGCGGAAACAGCCACCACCCTTAGCCTGACACGGGGAGAATGACCGAGGTTTGTGCCCTCCAGACCCATCTTCCTGCCTTTGGAGGCACCTGCACTGAGTGCCTCCATGGCCAGCCTAGCCCACACCGCTTTCCGACTGACTCGTTCGGAGCGTCTGCTGAGAGAGTCTTGGCAGCTCGGTTTCCCCTACCCACTTGGCCGGCAGGTCCTCCTTTCGTGCAGAGGGCTGCAGGGGAAGTGCTTGCCTGAGAGGATATCTCCCTCTCTCTCTCCTCTCTCCCCAAAAGGTCAACACTTGTGCTGCGGCTGAAAGGAGGAGGCTGCAGCAAGGAGAAGGGAAAGGCAACGGTGGTGGAAGGTCTCCCAAACAATCCAAGCTGTCGCCGCCCGCCCCCAAGAATGCAAGGGGGGGAATTAAGTCACCCCCGAAAAGACGGCCTAGCTGTTTTTTCGGGGGTCAAAAAAAAATAAGGCCCGGCCTGATTATGTGAGAAACACAGTATGTGATAATATTGCAAATGTGACAGATAAAAGTATAATGAATATAGACATAAAACAAGAATTTTAGATACCATTTTAAAATAAGATATGAAAATATTTAAAGAAAAATGAAATAAGCTATGATACAAATTGGAAATGAATATAATTGTGATGAATATAAATGATATGAAATTGATTCTGATAAAAGAATATGTAATCAAGGCCATGTTTGTATTGAAATGTAAAAACCTGAAACTACATTGTTCAGCAAAAGAAATGTTTTTAAAATATAAAAAATTTAAAAAAACTTATTATTAATTTTTTTTCTGCCATCAAAGGCTGAAATAGCTAGAAACAAGCTGAAGGAGGCACCAAGATATTTTACAACATCTGGAAACCTACTAGTGTTTTAGTATGAACTAGTGCACTTCATGAAGCTACTATCAAGTATGAAACTTTGGTAACTATGTGCCTCTTCTTTTCAACTTGCCATTAAAGTTAGGAGAAGGAGGGGTTGCTTTAGAATGGGTTAGATGGAGAAACGAAACTTCAACAATTCCACTGAAGACTGTGAGATCCTGAAACCTTTTCAAGGACACCATAGGAAGTGTGGAGTTAAAGCAGATGGTTCCTTATAACCAAGTAAATTTGTCTACATGGACTACATGAGAAGTTAGGGTTTGGCTGGGGAAATTATTTTTTAATTATTAAGTCTATAAAATGTCTGGATATCTGGGAATGTCAGAATTAGCATATTCAATAAACAGTAGGATTTTCAGAAATGGAAAAAATCCTGAAGTTTTATTTGGATTCTTGAACTAGATGTTGACAGCTACTTATATGTTCATGTATAGTAATCACTCCTTTCCTTTGCAAAGCCATGCTATTTCATAAGGCTTCCATGAGTAAAGCTAAAATGGCAGCCGCGGAAACTTTCTTGAGAACTGTAAGATGATTTCTACTAAATTTTTCTTCTGCTTTAGCCATCTTCAGACAATCTGAAGTATATCACTAAATGGGAAAGAAAAGAACACAATGAAACACTTATAAGAGCCATGTGTCACAGTGGTTAGAATGCAGTAATGCAAGTTCATTCAGCTCACTGCTAACAGTTCGATTCTTACCAGCTCAAAATTGACTCAGCTTTCTATCCTTCCAAGGTCAGTAAAATGAGGGTCCAGATTATTGGAGGCAATGTGTTGACTTTGTAAACTGCTTAGAGAGAGAACTGTAAAGCACTGTAAGTGCTATTATTATTGATGTAAAATATAGCCAGCATAGTTTTTATGTAACAATCAATGTCCAAAGAGTAATAAGCTGAACAGTAAGGGAATTTGGAATCCTGGCAACCCTATCTGCAAAGCAGGATTTGGCAACTGGAAACAGGGATCTGAGTCTCAAGTAATAGCTTCAGCAATCCCCTTATCTTAAAATCTGTATTTCCTTTCCACGTTTTCTTTTCATTGTATCTTTTGAATGGTGGATTTATCTCTATGTGACTATTGATGATTGATCTCCCTGATTGTCAAGATTGTTGGAATTCCCTAACAGGTTTAGGTTTGGCTTGATCTAAGATGCTAATTTCCTAGTAGAAACTGTGGTTAACCGTGTCCATGTTGAGAGTTTAAGGATTTTATTGAGAGATTGGAGATTTTTTTATCATGTTCTTTTGTTAGCTGGTATTTATGAATGTACTTTGCTAGTCTGGTGCCAAAATGCATAGTGATTATATGCATGTGTATGTTGTAGATAACTCCTGTTTTTTCTTCTTGGTCGACTGGGTCATTTGATTTACTGAACATGTTTTAGAGGGCTTTACTTGGTTTGTGGTTCTATGGTAATACTGTGTGGTTTCAACAGTCTGTTGGGGGGGAGGGTTGATATGTTTTTTATGTTGGGAGTGTTATCCATTTCATAACTTATACTGGTGTGCTATAGCAAGTAGTGTGATCAGGCACTTCATGTTAAAGTTGTCTGTGTATCCATTTTGGAATCTTGGAAGAAGTTGTACAGAATATGAACTGTTTCCTCTTTCTGACATTCCAGGTTACAACAATTTGTTTTCGCTCATCTGACTAATGTTCTTACATAGCTTATCTTGAAGGAGTTGTTTTGTTACTTTGGTAGTAGATCAGTTCGTTAAGGCTAGGTCACACCGGCCAACAGATGCAAAACGTATGTAAAAAGGACACAGCGGATGAGCAAATTTTTCCATCCGTTGTTATCGCCTCTCAAAAAGCTGCCCCCCAAAAATTTGCATAAACAGAGCGCGAAACCAACACTGGAAAGGAACGACGTGGGGAGGATGCTAGCGGGGATGCTAAAGCGGGACATTTGTAGGAAGCCTAGCCATGATGAAAGCTGTGTTGCGAAGCGTCGTCTGAGATGACCACATTCCGCAGGGCTTCCAGGAAGAGAGACACAGCGAAGCGGATTGTAGCGGATTGGCGCACGCGATGCCACATCGGACGTCCTACCTAGGTATGTCCTAGCGCGCATGCCTAGCTGGATACAAAGCCGTTCACTTCGCATGCCGGCGGAGGATCGCAATTCCCAGAAGCTCCCGTGGATATAAAGGAGGCAGCTCAACAAGCAGGTCAACCATTGCAGAGGAACAGACCTGCCTGCCCAGAGACATCTTGAGAGATACACCATGGGGAAAGAAGAGGAAGCCTGCCTGCCTACTCCCTGCCAGCCCGGCCAAGAAAAGGACAGAACACACCATCATCCCACCCCCTGCGTGCTGACTCTTGAAGTCTGCTGGTGCCTGCAGCTGCTTGCTGGTTGCTATCTCTCCTGCGGTGGTGCCTGCTTGCTTGCTGCTCGCTCTGCTTGTCTCTTCTGGTGACTCGCTGCGGTGCTTCTCCTGCCTGCTGCTGCGCCTTGTCATGGACCAGCCCAAGGCCCTCACAGCGACCTCGCTGCTGACAAGGCCCTGAAGCCTCCTAGCCCAGAGGGAGGAAGAAGCCACAGGCAAGGAGAAGGGGGAGAGGAAACAGTACTCCGATTCCCCGAGGACCATGAGGAGGACGCGTGCTGGAATGGCTGAGGGAGAACGAGTACCTGTGCAGGATAAGGCCAAAGGCTCTATTGCGACACCAAGCAGAAGCGACACGGACCACTGCCAGCGTGCCGAGAGAGAACGGTGGACGAGCCTGGGCTCATCACTTCAAATGCTACTCCTTGGGTGTGGAAGCCACAGTGCCCACAGTCCTCGGCCCTATGCGTAAGCTGCACCTGAAGAGATTTGGGCAGGCCGCCTGTCAAGCTCTAACTGACTGGCGAGACCTATGTCATGGCCAGGGCTGCAGCTTCCTGGAGGGTGAGATCTGCCACGATGCGGAGCAGCCCCTTTGTCAACCACTCTCACCCTCAGACAGCCCATACAGAGAGCCACTTCCTCCTTCCAGCCCATTGGAGACAGACCTCTACCCAGTGTCCAGTCAAGTGTTCTTTGCCGAGGGCCCCACGAACGAGCCAGACACCCCCCACAGCCCTGCAACTCCCCTGTGCCCAGAGAATGTGGAGCGACTCCCCTGTCTCAGATGGAGCTAGAAGAGGGCAGGCCACCACAGACCAACCCACACCCACCTCCAGCTTCCCAGCTCCACAGAAAGCAGGACAGAGAGGCCAGACCTGCATGGGAGCAGAGCCACACTGTCCTCTGCGAGATCAGGACACAACTAAAAGCCAGCACAGATCTTTCCTCTCCCAGCTCGGTCCACTTCGACATAACCATCCTCGAACCACAGAAGCCCTTCCATCACCTATGTGCAGCACACTCGAATGGACGATGCCGAGGCCTAGTACCACGTCGCCCAATGCAAGGAGAAGATCACAGCTCCTTCTGCCCACCACCCTTCCAGCCTAGCCCTAACCTGCTGCTACCCACTCCAGGTCTGCTTCCTCCACCCCACGCGATGTCACAAGCCCTTCCACCGGACTTTCAGCCAGCCCCTCGCCTCACAAGCCTACCACTACCAGATCTTCCCACTTAGCAGGACAGTAGCCCTCTCACAGTCCAGACCCCAAGGTTCCTCAGACGCCACAGACACCCCTCAGCCTGACCAACCTTGCCAGACAGAACAGCCCACACTACACTCCTCCTTCCTTCCACCCCACAGCCCCAAGCCCCTACCTCAGACATCTTCGTTCACTAGTGTTGTGGGCCTCCAATCCCAGCGTCCTTGAGGAAGTGACTTACCTCAACATCAATGGGACTGAGTCAGCTCTCTGAGAGCTTCCCTGCCACACACCATCTCCTGTGCATATTCTCCCGGGCCAGGCCCACTCCAATGGTGCCCTCAGACCAGCCACGTTCCCCAGCCAACAGCCACCTCCACAGTCTCCCTGGCCCCCTTTACAACTAGAGACCATGGCACGCCTCAGATGTGACTGAGTTGTTACCGTGCTCATCTCGCTTATCTTTGCCTTTAAAGACACTTTTACTTGGGTCATTTTTTGCCTTTTTTCACAAAGTCAGTACAGTTTGCTATTCAATAAAAGCGTTTTAATCTTTTGCTTCACACACTTGGTTCCATTTTTTTTTACTTAATAAAGTGCTTGCGGGAAAACTTTGACAAAAAGGCCGTTAAGGCCTTTGCATGCTTGTGGGGATGGGTAAGGTTAGCTGGTGGATTATGCGGTAATGATAGCTGTTGGGATGGCATAGCTCGTGGAATGGCATAGTTGTCGCGGAATGATAGCTCGTGGGATGGAAGTTGGTGGGATGCGTAAGGATAGCTGTGGGATGCGATAGCTGTGGGATGGGTAAGGATAGCCTGTGGGATGCTATAGCATGCTGGGCGTCTGATGGGTAAGCGATAAGCTGTGCGATAAGGATTAGCTGTATGGGATGGGCAAGGAGTAGCTGTCATGGATAGATAAACACTCAGTGCACAGACTAGTGGGACTGTATGCATCCCTCCCCAGCTGCCCCAACAAATATAGCTCCTTTGTTCATCCCAAATAACAATTTTAAATCATTGATCCACATACATTTCGAAACATGCACAAGCAAAACTTTCTATTATTTTAATGCCCTATTAATTGTAAGGCCACGTCAACGTACAGGGCACCAATCTCATGCAGTTGTTTTCGTATTGATGAGACAGGCGGGGGACTGAAGGAAAGCACTCCCCATCTTAATCATCTTCTACCATCCTGTCTCTAGCCAACTCCACTGCATCCATGCTGGGGAGTGTGCACCAGTGTTTCAGGAGGTTGCGCTGCTTCTTCCCTCCACGCTGAAAGACTCTGTTGGGGCCCTTGCCAACATCCACATGTCTATCAGGTTTTGTCCTTGGCCTCCATTCACCAGGCCTTCCGAGCTTTTCGCCTTATCATGGCATCATCGCTGTGAATCTCAGCTGACTCACTGATGCTCGTCCTACCCTCTAGCCGCTATGGTATGCCGTCCCGTACACAGCCTGTTCCTGGCTTATTTTACAGTGGTCTATCGGAGCGTTAAAGCGGTCGTGTGCATGAGATTGTGCCAGGAGAGTGTGCCTTATAAGAACACGTCTCTCCACACTCCGGCATGCTCCCCTCACGGGTCTATGGGCAATTGCCTGCATCGGGCGTCTCGCAACGGCATCCTGAACTAAACCTCATACCGACCCCCTCTTGGCCAGGCATCTGCCAAAGGCATTCTCCACCAATCCGTCTGCCCCTAGACAGACCCCTATTGTGAAGCATCCATCTCTCTCACAAGGTAGAGGGTTAACTAATTCTGGAAGTGCTGAGCGGCTTATCACTCCTCGGTTCTGAAGTCGCGGACGAAAGCCATCTCACCCCATAATAAAGTAGGACGCACAATCCTTGTGTGTCGTTGGGCGGGTAGGGGCGTCAGGATCTTGGTAACCCATGGATGAAGGTGCATTCCCAGCCCACCCATGAGGTCACTGGGATGTTGGATATCGCCGAGCATCTGCAAGCTTGACCCCGTTGCCTGAAGCATTCGATTGTACAATGAACTCTGTAGTTCACGCAGTCAACCCATGCAAAGAAGGATTCGCATGCTCTTGGGAAGAAGCCCTTGTAGTTGACAATAATTGCGACCCCGAGCTTGGTGCTGAGCTTTGCAGGCACACCGTGCCTTAGACCCAATGACTAGTGGCTCCCAACGGTGTGGGAGACAAGTCTCCCTCTGATACACACATACTGCTACTGGCAAACTACTTTCCAGCTAGCCATAATCCCTCACGAAAGTGCGCGGTACACGCGCTGCACACCACTCGTTAGCCTACGCATCTGCGCCACTGCCAACTTATATACTATCTTCCAGAGACTAAGCCCTGCACCACATTCTCTGACCACAATGCTGATGGTGTTGTGTCGGCACCCTCCAGGCCATCACGGGTGCATGTTTCTGTACTTCAGGCTACCCAGAGGCCCAAGGTGCGGCAGATGTCAGTGCCACCTTCAGTCCAGGGTTCCAGGCTAGACTTTAAGGGCGACAGTAAGTTTGCGCCTGTTTACCTGCCTGTCAACCTGCGGTCTCGAGACGCTTCACCACCAACATATACACCGCCCTCTCTACTAGAAATGTGGCGCTGGTTGTCATCCTTTCATTGATGACAACTTGCACGATGGGATCTTCATCCTAGGCTTTCCACCATCAGGGTCTCCTTGTCATTACCGTGAGCTACAAACTCTGCACTTTTCTCCCCGATCCAGCAGGACTCGTCAGACGCCAGACAGTTCTTGGAGTCTCCTTCTTCTCTCTTGCCCATAAAAAAGGTGTTCGAAACCAGTCTGAAGAGGGCTTATGCGTTCTGGTGCGTCTAGCTTTCTGAGATTGGTGGCCATTTACCAAAAAATACAGGTAGTGGCGCCGATGACCATGGTGGACCTCAATGGAAGCATGTGGAAGGAGCAAGAGCAGTCTGTGCAATGAGCGCTCTCGATGTCTCAGCGCCTCCTCTCGCGATCTGCGAGTGAGCATATAATAGTGAGATTCCAGTGATTTCCTTCCCCCTTTTTATAGGAAAGTCAGTTTTCCACTAGCTGTCCTCCACATTTACTCTAAGTTGCATCCTTCCCAGACATCCTAAATATTCTGAGCACTACGTTCCCATTATCACGAAACGCTTTTGTCGTTTTAATGCCTTTCTATCCGAGCTGCATCCACCTTTTCATCCCTTTCTATTCTGCTGCCTACTCACGCTGTTGTGGACGTTCCGCGTACCTTTTGGTTTCCTTTCCTCCTTCCTTTTTTCCGCTGCCCAGCAGATGCTGATTTTGCGCCCCATGGCCAGGAGGATGCCCGAAGAGGATACATCGGATGCTTTGTAAACAGATAGACAACGGACGTAGAACATTTTGTTGCCCGTTATGCTATTGCCAGATGCATATCATACGCGGCCGGAAAGACTTCATCCGCTCAAAAAGTTTTGTGCCAGCTGAAAACTTTTTGAGCCGGTATAAATCAGCAGTAGGCGCGATGTTTGACGGATTTAGAGCGTCGCTGAAAGACGTACGCCAGTGCAGTACACAACGGATGCATCACGTTTTTCAATGGATGGCAAGCTTTTTTGTCCGTTTTACATCCTCTTTGCATCCGTTGGTTCAGTGTGACAGGGACTTTAGGATGAGTTGTTTTCAGATTGACTTAGTTTTCTAAGGACAGTTGTTGCTGTTTTTTTCTTCCCTTGTGAATTGTATTCTCTCAAATATGTTTTTATTGTATCATGTGTCTTTTCTAGTTGCTCCTTTTTTAATTATCATTAAGGTGTCAATTACATAATGGATCCATACTTTTGGTTGTATATCTGATAGTCCAATAGGTTCTACATATTGTATCATGATCTCTATTGTGAATCCTGAGAGCTGTGGTCCCATGAATATTCTTCTGGTTTTGGGAGGAGAGGAAGCTATATTTTGGGGGTACTTGTCCATCAAACTGAAAATTGGCAGTGAGGCAAAGATTGATGAGGGTCATGATTCTGAGTATTTCAATCTTACTGTTTTTTGTTAAGCTGGTTGTGTTATGTGTTGAATAGTAATGGTGCAACTGATTAATTTGCTCGTTTTGAATTTATGGATGTGAATAGTGCTATGGCATCAAATGAAACCATAATTGCACCGCACCAAAGTTTATTGTCCTCTCTTTTGAATCACCTGAATGCACTAGCAAAAGGCTAAATTTTGTGTAATTCCTATTCACAGACACTTAACAAAGTTCATAGCAGAAGATATCTTTGATGGCACAAAAGCTCTTGTTATTTAGTTTTAAACTGCAGGGGTCTGATAATTTAATGTTCCTACTTGCCAAAGATGTTTTAATTGAATTTGATTTCATTTTGATGTGACTGCATATCTGAGGTATATTTATAATGGATCCTAGGGAAAAATTAAAGCATTAAAATAAATAAAAAATCTTGGTTTTCAATCTAAAAAATTCACTTCTGCTTTTCTGAAATACTTTTAGATTGCATTTTTTGAGATAGCTTGATACAACTCCTTGAATTATTTAAGGGATATATTTTCCTATATATATTTTTTGTTTTGTTTCTGTTCTAAGTTGAAGGTAGGAATTTTAGAACATACAGATTATTTATTTATGTATTTATATATTTATATATATTGAAAGTTTCATTCCTGTTCCACATAACTAAGCCAAGGTGAAAATAGGTCATCCTGAATAGATGATTCGAGAGATAATATATCCAAGAAGTCACTATCTAAGACCTCCAAATGTATCCAAGTAGTGACACCACTTCATGGCACTTAATCAGGGGGGAAAACTTACACTGGGGTCGAAGAATGAATTGTAAAAGAAAAATGAATTGTTAAGAAAATCTGACTATTCCAATAGTGAATTTCAAGTATCTGAGTTTTGCAATGATGAAGAGTATTCGTAGTTTGGGTGTAAGATGACGGTGGATATTTGTTCTCTGAGCTTGTGTGTTGGTTTCTGAATGTTTCATTACCATGCCAGATAACATCCTCAGTGGAGTTTAGGGGAATCCCCTAAACTCCACTGAAGATGTTAGCTAGTCTGGTTTGGAAGTTTGGAAACCAACCCACACACCTAGAGAACGAAACTCCACCCTTATCCGAATTTTACCATACACTTAAATATAATAGCAATAGCACTTCGACTATTGAAGCAGCTATACCGCTTCATAATGCTTGACAGCCCTCCCAAAGTGGTTTTACAGAGATGGCCTATTGCCCTCAACAATCTGGGTCCTCATTTTACCCACCTTGGAAGGATGAAAGGCTGAGTCAGCCTTGTGCTGGTGAGACTCAAACTGCCAATCTGCTGGCAACCAGCGATCAGCAGAATTAGCCTGTAGTGCTGCATTCTAACTACTGTACCATTGCAGCTCTTATCAATGATTAACAATAAACATTGTTTATTTGGAATAAATGTTCCATTTTTTTATGCTCAGGATGACAGCAATGAATTTCAGTCTTGCATCGGATTTTCTTCCACACCTTTTTGTTTGGGGTTGTGACATGTACAAAATCCTCATTTCCTAAACAATTTAGAAAATTGATTGATTCCAAACATGAAGTTGTATTTCATAGACAATTTGATTTTCAACTAATCCTTTAAACTTATCAAAACTGGCTGGTCACTATGTTTTTATAAATCTACAGCATTATTATCCAAAAAAGAGAGAGAGATTCACCTTTTCCCTCAAAAGTAGTATTTTTATAGGTCTATGATGAAAAACCTGGCCTCTGCAATATTACAAGTTATTTGAAAATAGATAGAAAGGCACAGAAGGCAGCAAACAGACTTTTAAAGCAGATTATGCCATCACTTATCCTGTATCACATTTCTTACAAAGCCACTTCTATAGTTTCACAAGCTTATGTTCCATTTATCTCATTCCATTCAAACTCCCAGGTCTCCATCAGAATATTTATCCCTAAATATTCACAAATAAATATGTGGGCATGTGTCCTGTTTTACAGCAGACAGTATTTTATTTGATTGTGTCTCTCATTTAAAGGCCTGTCCAAGCCAAAAATCATAAAAGGTAACACTGTGGTTTTGAAGTTGCATATTAATGCTTGGGCAGCAGATGAAGTAAACGCATAGGTCACCTGTTGGTCTTTAGCTGATGACAATGTGTTGTTATTTTTATGAAATTACAGTAAATATTCGTAAATGACCACCCTTAATCATCACTGGGAAGGCCACACTTGGAATACTGCACCCGGTTTTGGTCACCATAATGTAAAAATGACATTGAGATTCTAGAAGGAGTACAGAGAAGAGCAGCAAAGATAACTAGAGGACTGGTGACTAAAACATATAAAGAACAGTTGCTGAAATTCTGTATGTCTAGTTTAAACAAAAAGAACTGGGGTGACATGATAGCAGTGTTCCAATATCTAAGGGGTTGCCATAAAGAAGAGGTGGTCAAACTCTGTCAAGGATCTTGGAGTACTCATCTCAAATGACCTAAGTGCTAGAGCCCACTGTAATCTACAATAGCTCAAGAAGGTGTTAAGACTTGTCAACCTAATCTTACGTAGCTTTTTTCTCTGGAAATATTACACTAATAACGAGAGCATACAAACATTTGCAAGACCAATACTCAGATACAGCTCATCAGTCTGGAACCCACATTATGTATCGATATTAACACAGTTGAGAAAGTCCAGAAATATTTCACAAGAAAAGTTCTCCACAATATTATTGCAGAATACTCTACTTATTGCAGAATACCTTATGTCACCAAGACTTGAAAATTCTAGACTAGAAACACCTTGAATTACATCATCTTCGATCTGATCTAAGTAGGGTATATAAAATCATACATTGCAATGTCCTACCTGTCAATGAATACTTCAGCTTCAACCATAACAATACAAGAGCAAACAATAGATACAAATCATGGTTAACCGCACCAAACTTGATTGCAGGAAATACAACTTCAGCAACAGAGTGGTTAATGTCTTGACACTCTATTGACTCTGTGATTCTTCCACAAACCCCAAAAACTTTAACCTTAGACTTCTCTACTATTAACCTCAACTTTTCCAAGAGGTCTGTAGGGGTCGTGCATAAGCGCACCAACGTGCCTACCGTCCTTTTCCTATTGTTTCTTTAATAATTTTTTTTTATTTTTCTTATACGTATCCATGTATTCATAACTATGTTTTGTACTTATACTATTATCTTGTAAGCATGATAAATAAATAATTAAATAATAAATAAATAAATAAATTATTCTCCAAAGCACTGAAGGCAGGACAAGAGCAAATGATGGAAACAAATCAAGGAGATAACCAACCTAGAATTAAGGAGAAATTTCCTGACAGAAGAACAACTAATCAGTGGTATGACTTGCCTCCAGAATCTATAGGTGCTCCAACACTGGAGGTTTTTAAGCCCATGTCACACTCCACCAACGGATGCAAGAGGATGTAAACAGACAAAAAAGCTTGCCATCCGTTGGAAACGCGATGCATCCATTTGTGTACTCACTGCATACACTTTCATATGCTCTGTCCATCGAGCATCTGTCTTCTTGCTATTTCATCCGCTAAAAAGTTTTGAGCTGCACAAAACTTTTTGAGCGGTGAACTTTCCGCCGCATACGATCTAACATCCACGACACATACGGGCAACAAAATTGTTCTACGTTCGTTGTCATCCGTTACATGTCCGATGTATCCTCTTCGGCATACTCTGGCCATCCGCGCAATCACAATCCGCTGCAGCGGAAAAGAAGGAGGAAGGAAACAAAAGGTACGCGGAACGTCCACACAGCATTAGTAGCACGGACCATAGAAAGGATGAAAGCGGATGCAGCTTGGATAGAAAGCATTAAAACGGACAAATGTTTGTATATGGGATTGTATCTCGGATATTTAGGATCTCTGGAGGATGTCTGAGTATGTGGAAGAACACCTAGCAGAAAACGACATTTCCTATAAAGGGGGAGAATCACCTGGATCTCACTTTCAGTCCAGCAGCCCTGGTGTGCAGACTTCTTCAGCCTTGCTCTTGCTCTTCCACATCATCCATTGAGGTCCAACCATGATCATCGCACACTCCTTTTGGTAGCCACCATCATTCAACACCAGAAACCAAGCCCCTCTTCAGACTTTTCACTTTTCTACGCAAGGAGAAGGAGACGTCCAAGAGCTGTGTGGGTCCAAAGATGATCAGGAGAAGAGTGGAGTTTGGACTATATGACAAGCTGATGTGGAACTGAGGAATGAAGACCCTCGTGCGATTCCAGCACTTCATGAGGATGCCACCAGCCATGTTTGATGAAGTTGTAGAGCGTCTGAGACCCAGGTTGACCAAGCCAAGCACCAACTTCCATCCCAGCCTGGACCCTGGCTCAAGGGTGGCACTGACTCTGCGCCACCTGGCCTCTGGAACCACATACAGAAACATGCAGTATGCCTGGAGGGTGCCACACAACACATCAGCAATTGTGGTCAAGAAGTGGTGCAGGTCATCATCGAAGAATACGTGGAGGAGCTCCTCCAGTGCCCCACCTGAAGAAGGCTGGAGGAAAGTTGCAGAGTAGTGGTATCAGAGGTGGAATTTTCCCACACCGTTTGGGAGCCATAGATGGGAAGCACGTGGCCTGCAAAGCTCCAGCCAATTCAGGGTCCAATTATTTCAAATACAAGGGCTTTTTCAGCATCATCCTCTTGCCATGGTTGATGCTGACTACAAGTTCATGTACATCGATGCTTCAGGCAACAGGTCAGCTTCAGATGCCCAGATATACACGCCAGTGACCTCAAGGATGGCTGGAATGCAACCTCATCATGGGTTTCCCAGATCCAGATCCCCTACCAATGACACACAAGATGTGCCCTACCTTCATCGTGGGTGAATGACGCCTTCCTCCTCAGAACCTACCTCATGAAGCCCTACACTTCCAGATACCTCACCTGTGAAAAGGGATCTTCAACTTCAGGCTGTCCAGGGCAAGACGGGTGGTGGAGAACGCCTTGGCTCCTGGCCACAGGTTCAAGGTACTTCTTACCACCATGCAGCATCGTCCCAGACTGTGAGGAGCATTGTGGAAGCTTGCTGCATCCTGCACAATCTCATGCGCACCCGCTACCCAGTGTTGCAGAACAGGCTTGTGGACCACAACAAGGCAATGGGGACATGGAGCCTGGTGAATGGAGGCAAGGACAAAACCTGATAGACACTGTGGATGTGCAAGGCCCAACAGAGCTTCACGTGAGGGAAGAAACAGCGCAACCTCCTGAAACACTGGTGCAACTCCCCAGCTGGAGCAGTGGAGTGGCAAGACAGGATGGTAGATGATTAATGGATGCTTCCTTCAGCCTGTCTCATCACACTGATGAGATTGTGCCATATATGTTGAGTGGCCCTACAATGAACAGGGCATTTATAAGAGTTTTTTTATGTGAAATGTGTTGATCAATGATTAAATTGTTATTGATAATAAAGGGCCATATGTGTGGCAGCTGGAGGGTGCATACAGTCCCACTATGCTTGCACTGGAGGTTTATCTATCCCACAGCTATCCTTGCCCATCCCAAAGCTATCCATCCCACAGCTATCATCCTACAGCTATCCTTACCAATCCCACAAGCATGCAAAGCTTAACCCTTTTTTCAAAGAAGTTCTGAGGAAGGGCTTGGCTGTGGGGTGGAGGAAGGAGGAGTGTTGTGGGGCTGTCTGGTATGCAGCTGGGTCAGGTGAGGCGTCTGTGGCGTCTGTGGTGTCCGAGGAACATGGGTCTGGACAGGGAAGGGTTGCCTCTGCTTTGGGAAGTCCTGGTAGTGGTAGGCTTGGTAGGCGAGGGGCTGCTGAAATCCGTGGAAGGGCTGTGACATCGCCTGGGGTGGAGGAGCAGACCTGGAGTGGGTAGCAGCAGGTTCAGCTGGGCCTGGAGGTGGTGCAGAAGAGCTGTGATCCTCTCCTTCATCGCCTGGTACTGGGCCTCAGGCATGTCCATGAGGGTCTGGCCCATGTACGTGATGAAGGGCTTGAGGTTGGAGGATGGTATGTCAAAGTGGACCACTTGGGAGAGGAGATCTATGCTTGCCTTGATTGTGTCCCCTGATCTCCCAGAGGACAGTGTGGCTCTGTCCCTCCGGTCTGCCTCTCTGCCTGCTTTCTTTGGAGGTGAGCTGGGGGTGGGGTGGGTTGGTCTCTGGTGCTGCTTCTTCTTGCTCCATCTGAGACAGGGGATCCTCCACGTCCTCTGGCATGGGGAGTGCAGCTGTCGAGGGGTCTCTGTCGTGGGGCCCTCCAAGACACCTGCCTGGACATGGTAGCTGTCTCCTGGCTGGAAGAGGAGTGGCTCTCTGTGGCTGTCTGAGGGAGAGGGTTGACAGAGGGGCTGCTCCTCGGTGGCAGATCTCACCCTCCAGGAAGCTGCACTGGCCATGACATAGGTCTCCCGGTCAGTGAGCTTGACAGCAGCCTGACCGGATTTCTTCCAGGTGCAGCTTGCCATACCAGGTGTGCATCTGCTTCACCACCCAAGGAGTACATTTGAAGTGTAGCCCAGGCTCTCCACCTTCTCTCTCCACGCTGCCTGCTTCTTCTTGGTGTCGCGATAGAGCCTGTGGCCCTTCCTGCATAGGTACTCGTTCTCCCTCAGCCATTCCAGCACCTCCTCCTCTGGTCTTTGGAAATGGAGTACTGTTTCCTCTCCCCCTTCTCCCTGCCTTTCTCTTCCTCCCTCTGGCAGGGGCTTCAGGGCCTTCAGCAGCAGGGCTTTGAGAGCCCTGTGGCTGGTCCACCACAGCAGCAGCAGCAGGAGAAGCACCAGCAGCACCAACAGGAGAATCACCTGCAGCACCACCACCAGCAGCAGCAGAAGAAGAAGAAGCACCAGCAGCACCAGCATGAGAAGCACCAGCACCAGCAACACTGGGGAGCACAGCAGCACCAGCACCAGCAGCACCAGCAGCTTCAGAGTCAACGCCAGGGGGTGGGTGGTGGTTCTGTCCTTCTTGCCAGGGCTGGCCAGAGTAGGCACAGGCTTCCTCTTCTTCCCATGGTGTTCTCTCAAGATGTCTCTGGCAGCAGGTCTTTCTCTGAATGCTGACTCCTTGTGAGCTGCATCTTTTATATCCATGGAGCTTATGCAATTCATCCTCCCCTCATGCGCAGTGAATGCTTTGCATCTGCTACGCATCCGCTATGCATCCTATAGGCTCTGTGATGCATTCACATCATCCACTACGCATTCGGTCCTTCCGCTACGCGTCCGCTTCGCTGTTCTCCCCCGGAAGCCCTGCGGATGTGTCATCCGCTTCCATCCACTTCCATCCGCTAGGCTTCCTTTGAACATCCGCTTTACATCCCTGCTATATCCTCCCCCGTCCGTTCCTTTCCATTTTTGTCAGCTCTGTTTATGCAAATTTGGGGCACTTTTGAGAGCGGATAACAGATGGAAAATTTGCTCATCTGCTGTGTCCTTTTTACAAATGTTTTGCATCCGTCGGCCAGTGTCACCTAGCCTTTAAGAAGAGATTGGACAATCAAATGTCTGAAATGCTATTGGTTCTCCTGCCTGAGCAAGGGATTGGATTAGAAGACCTCCAAGGTTCCTTCCAACTTTGCTATTCTGTTATCATTGTTATAATTCATATTAAAATGATTAATTAAAACAGCACAATTAAATATATGACTATAGGGTTTGGAGACAAAATCAAAAATCTAGTAGGATGCATACAATGGCAATTGTTTAAGTCCAGGTCAGATTTACTTAAAGTTTCATTTTGTCACAAGTGTAAAGGGATTACAGTTATTTTCTTGCCCAATTTAATGACTTTTTGGGATATGGTCTGTTGCTTTTCTATATTGTGGTTATTATTTAGGACAGTTTTTCATGCAGAAAAATTATCATATAGAGAAATAAGTATATAAAATTAGGCAGCAAATTATGTCAACAAAAGAAATATACTACAAATGAAAAGAGACATCATAATTATTAATGTGGAACAAAATACCAGCAGCATCAAACAAATGCAGAATTAATCGTTTAAAGAAGTTGCTTTTTTAAAAAAATGAACCATAATTTTTGAACAAAAATGATTTCACATTATTTAATTATATACCTTATGCTATCCTTTTTTTCCTCATTTTTTTTGTCAAAAAAAATCACCATTACAAGCACAGCAAATTACAAATCTAGGGAACCAATTCAGACTAAAAAAAAATTGTGTAATTGTAGCAATTATTATTATTATTAAAAAAACATCTTTCATAACTGATGCACAAGACTCTGGCAACTCACATAAAAATAAATCAACATATTGGCCATTTTAAGAGAATGGAAAAGTCTTTTTGTCATAATAAAAACTTGCAAGAAGGCACTGACAGATTGCTGATGTTACTTCAAATTTGCCCTTTAATAACAAACAAGAAATACTTTATTTCATGCAACTTAAAATATGGAATACAATATTACTGTAATCATCCTGTTAGTTATATTAATCAACAGAACCAATATTATAAAAAATAAATAAATTAAAAGTCTATCTGTTTAATCCCACTCATTTAATCCCCTTCTACCAATAATCAACTAATAATTCAATTGATTTTAAGCAAATCATAGCACCCAGCCCATTTCATCCATGCTCAGAAGTACTAAACAGGATAATGCTTAAACAATGTTAAGCTATTAGCTGGATAAGAAGTCAACAAGAAATCTCAGGTTAGTCTGCAGAATAAAAAATCCAAGAAAAAATAACAATAATTTAATACTGTAAACACAAAAGCTACATAGATGTAACTTATCACTAGAAATCAACTTCTTCACAAGGGAGATGTTACCTTTTGAGCAAAGAACATCATTAAAAATAGGTCTCAAAGGATCCACCTTTTCTACTCAGCTTCTCTTGATTATGTTCCATCAAGTCATTTTTTACTCCTAGTGATTTTTTCCATGAAGCTCTATCCCTAACCTGGTCTTTCAGGCCTTCCAATTATGTATCCATCACATTTGAATAGAATAAAAGAGAAGAGAAGAGAAGAAAAGAGAAGGGAAGGGAAGGGAAGGGAAAGGAAGGGAAGGGAAGGGAAGGGAAGGGAAGGGAAGGGAAGGGAAGAGAAGAGAAGAGAAGAGAAGAGAAGAGAAGAGAAGAGAAGAGAATTCTTTATTGGCCAAGTGTGATTGGACATCCATCTTATTTCCAATTGTCCTCATCACTTTTCTTCCTGCTTCCTTTTTATCTACAAAAGGATTAAACAAAGAACAGCTTGACTTCATCTGCAAATGGCCCCTGTGTGTAGCTTTGACCATTCAGAACAAAAACAAGCCAATCTGTTCATTAGACCAATCAAGAATTATAACTTTACATAAACTATTTGTTATTTATAGTCCATTATAGTTGTGGAAGTGAACAATGCAAGGAAGTGAAGGTCGTACCCCACTTTTACAACTTAAACCTTTGGTATTTAGAGCAAATACCTTTCTCTCTCCCTGATCTGTCTCTTTCTATTGCCGTCATGCTTGGCATTTAGATTGAAAATATCACTCCCCTTGAAATCCTGCACACTAAAAGCAGGCACTGTGATTCAGGATGACAAATGATGCCAGCATTTGCACCCTTCTGCGCATGTATGTGTGTGGGCCCCTGTACTCAGCTGCATTATATCATTGTACAAAATGACACACAAAATCAATAAGGCTAGGAAAAATGGTTATATAGCTATATTTGAAAAAAAAAACTCACAGGAAAGCAAATTACCCGAACTGAACAGGTAGTCTAAATTTGTTGTTGTTTTTTCTCAACAGAGATTTTCTTTCCAATAACTCTCCAGAATGGCAGTTATTCACTGTATACTCAAAGGTTGGATGCATTAAATCTTTATATACATTCCCTTTTGTTGCATTCTGCTTTCTTTATGGAAATCATTTTGCCAGAGCAATGCCACAACATCTACAACTTGTTCTGCAAAAGAAACAGTGTTTTCAAAGAAACACCTCTTCAAATAGAGGAAGTCATGAAATAAATTTTCCTGGAAAGCAACACATTAAAATTACAAATATTTATTGTGGGCTATAAATGTAATCCTTAGCTTGAAGTGACATTTTAAAAGAATCACCTTTGATACTTCTCAAATATCTCCTAGAGCCAATACACTCGTCAAAGATCTATTGAGTCATTGCAATAGGTAGGCATATTATTCATGTCAAGGAAGATTAAAAATTCTAGGAATCAAGGGTTTTAGTTTAATCAGGAAGAGCACAAATTGTGTGTGGTTTTAATTTCAAGTGGGAATTTTTTTTTTACCTGAAATGGGAGTATGATATACATCAGGTAATCGTCAACTTACGACCACAATTGAAACCAAAATTTCTGTTGCTAAGTGAAACATTTGTTAAGTCAGTTTTACTCTATTTTGTGATCTTTCTTGCCATAGTTGTTCAGTTAGTATAGTAACACGGTTGTTAAGTGAATATGGTTTTCCCATTGACTTTGCTTGTCAGAAGCTGATCATATGACCCCAAGGCACTGCAACCATCATATATATGAGTCAGTTGCCAAGCATCTGAATGTTGATCCCATGACCATGGGGATACTGCAATGGTCATAAGAGTGGAAAATGGTCATAAGTCATTTTTTCAGTGCCATTGTAACTTTGAGCAGTCACTAAATGAACTGTTGTAAGTTGAGGACTGCCTGTACAACTGCACATCTATTCCATCAAGCTGAATGAAGAGAACCAAGAACATATTGTGGGTCCTTTTTCTATTGTCCTTGTTTGATGATAAAGCAAGCAGATTCTGAATTTTTGTTTGGTTTTCTAAGTGATTACTAGTGGCCAGTGGTGGCATGCTATCGGTTTGGACCAGTTCAGCCGAACCAGTAGTAAAAAAGAGCCTCCAGCGATCAGCCGAAAGGAGGACAAAAATCCTTCCACAATCAGCTGAGAAGAAAAAGAAGAGAAAAGCACAAGATTGGCCTTCCCACCTGCCCTGCACTATTCTCTTCTTTATCCTCTCAGCTGATTGGTGCCTCAGTCTCAGCTGGTGCCTCAGTCTCAGCTGGTGCCTCAGTCTCAGCTGCACCGGTGTTAGGCAAAGCATGCCCACCAAGCCACGCCCACCAAACTGGTGATAAAACTATTTGAATCCCACCACTGCTGGTGGGCCTTGTCCCTTATTTCAGTGCATATCCTTTTTCTAAACACATGAACTTGTTATGTTTTTTTTTTCAACAGTATTTGCATGGGGAGGCATCAAATCAGCACACTGGTAGTGGAGCATTGTGAACTATACCCTTTTCCACCTGCATTGCACACATGTCTAAAAGGGAAGTTGCTTGCATCCTTTCCCCTGCATCTCTCTGATTTTAACTGCTATCCTTTTCTTGGTGTTAGTTGCTGACTGAATAAGCATCCGAGTTTTACATATAAGTTGGGCACTGTAGCTTTCCTTCCTTTTTGTTTTTTTAGAAAGAGAAAGAAGAGAGTTTAAATTCCTCTTCCTTACTCCCTTCCCAATCTGAAACTTCATCAACTGTGCCAGCTCCTCCCACGACCATATTGCAAAAAATATGCACTGTCACTAAGTTTAATTCTCCATGTGATGGAAGATTATGGAAGACAAATTTATATATGCAAGGATTTAAGCAGGGGTTTCTCATTTTCTATTACCTTCAAGGTGATTCTTTTAGTCAAAAATGACAGGAGTTAACCTGGTAAATCAAGCATGCAAAATAGGCCAGTTTGAAGTTCACACAGATTTGCTTTAACAAAGCTATTCAGTCCATGATGGCAACATCATTCATTTAATTGGAAAAAATATTCAGTTTGATTCAGTGAAGTAACTGTGTACCTCAAAATGCTTTCAGCCAGAAGATGAAGAAAAAGAAACTCTGAGGGGAAAAAAAACCCATTATTGGTCCAAAGGTTTCCAGCTTAAGTGGCGTCAAATTGACCTGTAGCTTTGCTGAAGTTAACCTGCCTGGAAGTCCATCAATATGTGCTGACAAGATTCTACATTGAGTATAAACCAAAGCAGTACGGTAGTCAAAGCTGAAGGTGATGGTTTATCTCAGCTTTTCCTCACTATTGGAAGAAGTGATTTGTCCTTTTCCCACTGCAGGTCCTCACTGTGGGTCTTTGAAAAGTTAGGACAATGGAAAGAGGTAGGAACAACCCAGTAGTCTCACACCAGTCATACCAGTCATCCAGAGGTGGGATTTAATTTTTTTAACAACCGGTTCTGTGGGCATGGCTTAGTTGATGAGCGTGGCTTGATGGTCATGTGACTAGGTGGACATGGCCTGGTGGGCATGTTACTGGCAGGGCATGGCCAACTCAATATCACTCACATCGAGGCACGCATCTTCTTGCATGGCCTCTCATGACTGTGGGGATGCTGCAACAGTCATAAGTGTGGAAAAAGGGTCATAAGTCACTTTTTTCAGTGCCATTGTAACTTTGAATGGTCACTCCACACAAGCAAAGCACCAGCAAAGGAGGGAAAAAAATTCCAGAGAAGTTCCTGAGACAGTAAGTCTAGTCCTGCCAAGAATGTAATAAGGGTTAATGGAGAGGCAGTTTCTGTAAGCAACACCAGAATATTTCCTTCCTGCCTTCCTTACAGGATTAGGCCAGTAATTTCTTCAAACAACCAGTTCTCCAAACTGCTTAGAATGTTAAGAACTGGTTCTAGCAAATAGGTGCGAACTGTTAGAATCCCACTCCTGATTATGGTGTTGATGAAAATATAATCTGTCCTTTATTTAGTTCTCTCTGTCTGTTTGTCAGTCTGTCTATCTGTCTCTCTCTCTCTCTCTGTTTATTTGTGGGTCTATGTGTATCACAGTGGTCGTCATTTGTTATTTATTTTTCTTAAATAATTCAGCATGCACAGATATTTCAAGTTTTGGATTGTTGGCATAAATGTTCTTTTTCAAAGTTATTATTCAAAAAAAGAAAGAAAGGAAGACAAGTAAATTCCATCACAAAGGCTTTTTTCATTATTGCAATTCATAAAAGGTGCTGTGCTAAACAAGAAATTTATGTGGTCTTCCTATTTCAACAACTAAGTCAAACCACTACTGGTATATCAGTTTTAGGGGGCATTCCCAATACCAATAGCACTTAGACTAAGGCCCGGTCCCACTGCACTTATGGATGTAAAGAGAATGTAAAATGTAAAAAAAAGCTTGCCATCCATTGGAAAACGCTATGCATCTGTTGTGTACTCATTGCATAGGTGTTTAATATGTTCTACCATCAAGCATCTGTCCACTGCAATTTCATCCATGCAAGAAGTTTTGAGCTGCACAAAACTTTGTGAACGGATGAAC